>CAUYQU010005558.1:0-19925 GCA_963574635.1 Cheracebus regulus
TGTGTGTGTGTGTACAGACTGACAAATAATAAAATGTTATTCAGCCTTCAAAAAGAAGGAATTTCTGCCATTTGCAACAACATGGATGAATCTGGAGGACATTAATCTAAGTGAAATAAGGCAGACACAGAAAAGCAAATACCACAGAATCTCACTTATATGTGAAATTTAACAAAGTCAAATTCATAGAAGAAGAGAGTAGAGTGGTAGTTACCATGGGCTGAGGGTGAGGAAAATGCAGAGAATTTGGTCAAAGGGTACAAAGCACCAGTTATGCAGGATGAATATGTTTTGTAAATCTAATGTGAAGCATGGTGACTATAGTTAATAATACCATATTGAATACTTGAAACTTGCTAAGAAAGTAGATCTCATCAAAAAAAACATAACTATGTGAGGTGATAGGTGTTAATTAGCTTGATAGTGGTAATCATTTCACAATGTATACACATATCAAAACATCCTGTTACACACCTTACATATATATAGTTTTTATTTGTAAATTTTATATTTTATAAATTTCTATTTGTAAATTATGTTGTGATAAAGCTGAAAAAAGAAAATGTAAAAAGGAAAAAGAAAATGTAACAAAGAAAGAAAAGACTGGAAGAAACTTAAATGCATATTACTAGGTGAAAGAGGCAAATCTGAATATACTATGTATTATGTGATTACAACTCTATGACATTTTATAAGAAAAGATCAGATTATCCATATGATACTATAATTGTGGGTACATGTTATTATGTACTTGCCAAAACCCATAGAATGGACAATGTCAAGAATAAACCCTAATGTAAATGACAGACGTTAAGTGATAATGATGTATCAATGCAGAATTAATCGATTGTAATGATAAATTGCATCATGTGCCCTATTGGTGTTGATAGTGGAGGAGGTTGTGAGGATATACTAGAACTCTCTATACCTTCTGCTCAATTTTGCTGTGAACCTAAAATGGAAACTGCTGTAAAAATAGATTATAATTAAATGACAAAAAAAAGAACTTCAGTTTTGAAAATAAAAAGTCAGAATAAGAATATAGACTAAGAGACTACAAAGTAGAGAAGTGTGTAAAAGAATACCTTCAAATAGTGATCTGTGGTGAATTGTACCAGAAAGCTTGCTGCTATAAATTCAGATATCTGGCTTCTAATTTCAGCTCTGTCATCCACTAGGTGGTTTGAGCTGGGAGAATTCCCTGTCAGTGACTTGTCTAAATAGTTCATTAGTGGCCTGACCTCAACCCATAGTTTTGTCTATTTACAGTCCTCCCCCATTATCTAAGGTCTGACTTTTTGAAGCTTCAGTTACCCACAGTCAAACCCAATGTAAAATATTAAATGAAAAATTCCAGAAATAATTCATACATTTAAATTGCACATCATTCAGATTCACATTATAAAATCTCAAGCATTCTGCTGTGACCCACTCAGGATGTGAATCATCTCTTTGTCCAACATATTCATGCTATATGTATACAGTAACCGCCAGTTAGTTACTTAGTAACCATCTTGGTTATCAGAGTGACTGTTGAGTTACTAAAGTGCTTGTATTCAAGTGACTCTTATTTCACTTACAATTGGCCCCAAAACTCAAGAACAGTGATGCTGGCATAATTGTTATAATTGTTCTATTTTATTATTAGTCACTGTTGTTAATCTCTTACTGTGCCTACAAGTTAAACTCTATCATAGGTATGAATGCATAGAAAAAACAAAATGTATACAGTGCAGTACTATCTATAGTTTCAGGCATCCTACTGGGAGTCTTGGAATGTATGCTGCATAGGTAAGTGGGGAACTACTATATAATTAAATGTCTATATGACATCTATACTCAGGTGTTGGGACAGTTCTTCAAATTTGGCATGTCCAGAATTCAACACATGGTCTTCTTTCTTCCTGTCAAACTTGGCCCTATCCAGTGTTACCCACCCAAGTGCATCTATCTGCTCATGTCTTGATCCTTGAAATTATTTTTGACATCTTTCTCTCCCACCTTGACACTATTTAACCAATCATTAAGTCTTGTCAATTTTACCCTTGCTCACTCTCCAAGACCATGATAAATTATCATGGCACTTTCCCTCTTCTTCATAATATTGTGTAATTTTACATTTATTTGTCTGATTATTTTATTAATACCTGAATTGAATACATATCTGTTCTTTAATCACCAAATACCTCAGCAAATGCTTGTCACATAAAATGATTCAATGTATATTCTTAAGTGAATGAATGTTTTCACAGGTAACATTCATTGAATTAGATACTTTAGACTTGTAAAAAACAAAATTATTAAATTCTGAATATTGATTCCCCCCAAAAATAAAGATCTAAAGTTGGTAAAAGTGAAATTCCAAATGATTTCTAAAGTCTCTTCTTATTTATCTAATCTGTGTGTTTCTAAAAGGCTACCACAAACAGCAAAGAAAACACTTTCTCACCATGGACTGAGAAAAGTGACACAGGAAAAATGTGGATGGAAACTCTCAACGCGGGGATGTCTAGAGGACACTTTGGCTGATGGTGAAGATACAGAGCTGGATGTGTTCACAGGGGAAAAACAAAAGATGACAACATGAAACCATGACCCCTAGAGAATTCAAAAAGGGCTCAGTAAAATATGAACTGAGTTTGAGAGTAAACTAAACAAATCTATCCACTGAGGAAGACAGCAACTTTCTAGAATTTTGAACAGGGATGAGCAAAAAATAGAACAACCCAGAAGACTAACTTATAAGAGCAGCAAGAAGGCAGGCACCTGTTTCAAGAAAGCCCAAATAAAGGGTTCCCCATATTTAGAGTCATTAAGAACTAGATTGGCAGACTTTCAAAAGATCCAAAATTTGGCAGGATGGGAGGAGGATTTGCCAGATTAATATACCAACCACTGATAAGAAATCTGTCTATGTTAATTAAGCATATTTATATACATGTATGGTAAGAGTTCCTGTCCCATATATCACACAATCTCAGGACAGCTGGCTGAGGAGAATATAACAGTCTTACCATATTCTGTAATATAGTGACATCTGGATAATGTAGTAATATCCAATATGAGTATTTCATTGCTACCCCACTAAATGTTAAACCATAAACAGCATCTTCCTTCCTTTTCAAGAGCTATTAGCTGAAAAGACCTGAAGATATAGCAAATATAGATGTTAACATATGAAAGAATATTCCTTCATCAATTAAAGAAGATTGAATATTCCTCATGAGCAAAGAACATAAAGTTAATATATTTTTCCTTTTTTGAAAAGTAATGTATGGAGGAAAGTCTAAAAATTAAAAAGAAAAAAATTAAAAGCGTAATTAAAAGAATCTAAAATTCAACCATGCAGCCATAAAAAAAAAAATGAAATTATGTCTTTTGCAGCAACATGGATGTAGCTGAAGGCCATTATCCTAACTGAATTAACTCAGAAACACAAAATCAAATACTATATGTTCTCACTTATAAGTGAGAGATAAACAACAGGTACACGTGGGCATAAAGATGGAAATAATAGACACTGGGATCCAAAGCAGGGAGGAGATGGGGGAAAGGGTTGAAAACTTACCTATTGGGAACAACATTCACTACTTTGATGGTGTGTATACCAGAAGCCCAAACCTGACCATTATACAATATATCCATGTGAAAAACTTGCACATATGCCCCCTTGAATCCATAATAAAATTTTTTAATTCAATCCAAAATTTAAAAAGTAAAGCTAAGGAAATCTTCCAGAATATGGAATGAGAGAGAATGAAAGAGAAAGAGGAAGAAGAGTAAGAGAGAAAGAAAGAAAAAGAGAGAGAGCATCAACCTAAGTAAAATATCTAATTAACAGAAATTCTAGAAAGAACATAGAAAAGAAAGGAATATTACTATTAAAGCAATAAAAGAAAATTTCCCAAAGCTTGAAAGACAGAAACTTTAAAAGGATACAAGAGATATCAACAGAAGATCCGTGCTTTAAGATACTTTTGTGAAATTTCAAAACAAAAGGATAGAGAAATCTTGTATCTTAGAGAAAGAGAGAGAATAAACAAAATATAGAATCTACAAAGGAACAAGAAAGTCATGCTCTATCCAATTTTTCATCAGAAATGGTAAAAACTAGAAGATGATTATGCAAGATTTTTTAGGTACTGAAGGAAGATATTCTGATCCTGGAATTCTATATCCAGACAAATTTTTGGTAAACATAGAAGGAAAATAAATCCATTTTCTGACATTCAAAACCTCAGAAAATTTACTTATATTTGTCAGAAGATAGTAAAGATATCCCCCAGAAAAACAAGGGTAAAAATCAAGAAAAGGTGTAAGATACAAAGAACTGTGCAACAAACCAAAATATACATGAAAAGAAATCCCAGGATGAGAGCCTACAAAGCAAACTGTGCAAATTATAACCAAAGTCATTTGGATCCAGGATAACTTTATGAAAAAGAACATGGAATGAAATATATTTAGTAAAGAAAATAAAGAGCCATAAAATATTGTATGTATTGTAAAGAAAGCACATATTTCCACTCAAAAAAGTAAGAGAGCAATAATAACATCCAGGAAAAAAAACTTTCAAAAAAGCAATGGCCTAATATAAAAGTAAAATAAACTCTAACTTTGGAACAATTGATGAAGTCTGAAAGAGATCTCTTTTTTATTAATTTTTTTATATTGAGTGATGGTATTAAAACTGCATAGAATGAAATGTAACCATAACACATACTGGCTCTCCACTGTAATATTTACACAATAAAGGGGCAATATGTGCCATGGTCAAGAGATTGTGATAGAATACAAAAATGACAATTCTCCACCTTCCTCTAAAAGCACACCATAACAATGTAACTTTACAACCATTCCCAACAAGAGTAGAGTCTACTTCCTTTCTTTTTGAATCTGGGCTAATTCTGTGAGTCCTTTTGACCAAAGAAATGCAGCAGAAGCAGCAGTGTGCCATTTCCAAGCCCAGGCCTTAAGAGGCCTGCCCTGTTTCTGCTCTCTTTCTTCAAACCCTGTGAGTAGCCTTGTGAACAAGACCAAACTAGCATGCTGTGTGATAAGACACACATGGCCCATTCTCCCCCTTAATCCCAACCAACATCCACCTACCATCTGGAAGCAGAACTGCGCAGCTATGCGAGATGCTGGAATGAACACAGCCAATACTTAAACAATTGCCCTGTGAAGGAGAGCCCAAATTTTTGGCCCATAGAATTTTGAAGTAAAGAAACTGTTGCTATTTTAAGTGACTGAAATTTGGGGGTGGATTGTTACATGCCAACAGCTATTTCAAACAGATATGCGCTCTAGAGCAAGATTATATTCATTCAAATACTGACTCTATAATTTTAAACTATGTGACTTTGAACAAGATACTTAACTTCTCAATGCCTCAGTTTCCAAATCTATAAATATGAGTAAACTATACTATCTACCTCATTGTATTGTTTGAAGACAATATATGTAAATATATGTAAACAGATTTGAGTTATTGCATGTACCACAATTAGAATGGCGCCTGGCACACTGTAAGTACTCAATAAATATTAGCTATTGTTTAAAATTAGAAAATGTGAATGGTACTTATTAATTTTCAACACCAAAAATTACCCACAAGGTATAGATGACAATTGTAGTTACAGAATGAAATTAAATGTTAACAGTCTTGTGAAAATGCATCTATCAGAAACTGGGAGGCAGAAAGAGGAATGGACAGGTGAAAAAAAGTGGCAGTTTAACATAAAGTAGGGAGTCACGAGATACAGTCTAGAATTAAAAAATAAGAAATAGAGGTTATATGAAAATGTGTATATTTATAAAAGTAACAAGATGAGAAATTATAATATTATTATCAAAAAATTAAAAAGATGGGAAATGCAGTAAGGGAGCTCAATCCTCATAGCATTATCTGTCACTGCAAGATGAAAATAAATACAAATAAATTTTAAAGGTAAAAGTCAAGAATTTTTGTTCTATAAGTATTTACTTAGAGATATAACATGAAACATATAGGTTGCCTCTGCAGAGAGGCCAGGATAGAAAAAGGTGAAACAATGAAATTTCTTTTATTGTATTAGTTCGGTTAGCTAGATACACATAACTTTTAATAACTTTTCTTTTTTATAAAAGTAAGGGACAAAAAGATTCCCCAAACCGATGAAGGCAGCAAACCACTTTGCCATGTATGTACCTATGCAACAATCCTGCATGATCTGCACATCTACCCCAGAACCTAAAGTACAATTTTTTTAAAAAATGAAAAATAAAATGTTTTTTCACATAGAGGGTCTTCTATATTCTGTTCTCAAAGTTTCTCCATTATTTATGTATCATAATCAATCTGGGATTTTTCTTCAGTGTGTGAGTGGAAACCTAATGCATATGTTAATTTTTTCTGCATTTTTGAATATTTGAAATATTTCCTAATTAATATTAAAATCACTCTAAAAAAGGAATGCTTGTTTATTATAGAAAAGTTAGAAAAATGCAATAAAAATGAAAACAAAACTTCTCCCCCTAACCAAAAAAAAAAAAGATTCCCCAAACCAACTGTACTTTAGGTCAAAAAATAATGTTTTACAAAAACTAGGTCTGGTAAATTTTCATAATATTCATAACCCAAAGAAATATTATAATTAGTAAACTATTTAAATACTTGCTTACAGGGAATTTAGAAAACTAAAATTTTGGGGCCTAAGTGGGGTACATTTTATGTCAAAAAGAAAAGAAAGGGAAAGACCCTTTCTCCTGGGCCTCATTCTTACATTACCTTGCCCTCATTTCCTAAAACCTGGGCAATCTTTCTCCTCCTATTGGTCTCCCTGAAATCTCGCAGATGTTACTGTCCCCCACATTCATGCTCTGCAGTACAATGCAAAGAGCAACAACTTGGAATAAGGCATCTGAGTTTAAATAGCTTTACTTCTTGTGTTCTGTGTGGCTATACTCAAGCTAGCTTCTCTTAATACAAAAGCAACACCCCCCTCTCTGGCTATCTTTCAGAATTAAATAAATTAAATAGTATACTAGGATGCACATATATATGTATGGACTATCCTGAACGTAGAAATTATTCAGTAAATAGACATTCCCAGGTTGGAAAAGGGCAATAAAGACAGTATAGTAACACAATCAGACAACAATTGTTTGAATTCCATCTACTTCCCTTTCTACTACCTTCTGTAATCTTAAACACCTCTCAATCCAGGAACCTGGGAGACTCCAGAACACTTCTTGCTGTAGTCACTAGCAAAACTAACCATGAGTATCTGCAAATTGCCTCCAAAGTTCATGGACAGCTTTATCTCTTTAAAAAAGTTAACATTTAAGGATAAAATGAGGTCATCTTTTTATAAAATATTTGAAAACTATTCATAAGAAGGGTAAAAAGTACTAAAAGATATAACATTCATTCTAAAATAGGTTCATTGGCAGATATCTAATTTTAATGCAGTAAAATAAATGGACAATAATCTCAAATATCAGACCAGAGAAAACAATGCTGATTGACTACTTAAGAACAGACACTCAGATCCATAAAAACAGGGGTCCTTAAGGAATTACGGTTTCAAAATGCCTTAAAGAAATGTTAAAAGGAGTCCTTCAAGTTGAAATGAAAGAATACTGACAACATGAAAACATATGAAGGTACAAAATTATCTGTAAAGGCTAAAATATAGGCCAGGTACAGTGGTTCATGTGTATAATCTCAGAACTTTGAGAAGATGAGGCAGGAGAATTGCTTCAAGCTAGAAGTTCAAGATCAGCCTGAGCAACAAAGCAAGATCCTGTCTCTCCAAAAAATTTAAAAATTAGCTGGGCCAGATAATGTGTACCAATAGTCCTAGCTACTCAGGAGGCTGTGGCAAGAGGATCACTTGAGCCCAGGAGCTGGAGGCTGCAATGAGCTATGATCACATCACTACACTCCAGCCTGGACAACAGAGCAAACCTTATCTCAAAAGAAAAAAAAATAAGAATATAGTCAAATTCAGAATACTCTAATATTGTAAGGGTGGTGCCTAAATCACATCTAACTTTAGGATAAAGGTTAAAAGACAAAAATATTAAAATAATTACAGCTACAGAAATTTTTAAAGCAATACAAGGTATAAAAAGATGTAAATGTGATATCAATAACATAAAATGCAGGGAGAGAAAAAGTTAGTGTAGAGATTTCATACGCAGTCAAAGTTGTTATCAGCTTAAAATAGACTGTTATAAGTTGTTTTATGTACACTTCATGGTAGCTACAAAAAAAATATCTACAGTAGGTACACTAAAAGCAAAGAGAAAGATATCAAATCATAACACTATAAAAAAGAACTGTCAAATCACAAACGAAAACAGCAAGAGAGGAAGAGAGGCATAAGGAATCTACAAAATAGAAAACAAGAAAATGGCAACGGCAGGTCTTATTGATAATACTTTAAATGTAAATCAATTAAATTCTCCAATTAAAAGACATAAACTGATTGAATGATTTAAAAAGTTCTTCAAAAAAAAGATCCAACTAATGAGGGTCTACAAGAGATTCACATTAGTTTTAATGACACACATACGGTAAAAGTGAAGAAAGGGAAAAATTCAAATGGTAACTAGGAGAGTCAGGGTAGCTATACTTACATCACACAAAATAAACTTTCAGTCAAAAACTGTCACAAGAGACAAAGAAGGTCATTATACAATGATAAAGGGGTCAGTTCATCAAGAAGATGTAACAATAGTAAATATACATGTACCCAACATCAAACCACCAATATAAATAAAGCAAATATTAATAAAACTGAAGGGATACATAGACAGGAATACAATAATAGGAAACTTCAATATCTTACTTTCAACAATAGATAGATTGTCCAACCAAAAAAAAAAAACAATAAAGAAATAGCAACTTGAACACTACAGACTAAATTATCCTAAAAGATATATACTAAACATTCCATCCAACAGCAACAAAATACATATTCTTTTTAAGCACATATGAATCATTCTCCAGGATAGGTTATATGTTAGCCCATAAAACAATTCTTAACAATTTAAGAAAACTGAAATCATATGAAGTATCTTTTTCAACACAATGGTATGCAGCTTAGAAATCAATCACAGTAGGAAAATTGAAAAATTTCACAAAATGTGAAAATTAAACACATTCCTAAACAACTAATAGATCAAATGAAAAATCAAAAAGAGAAATAAGAAAAAATATCTTGAAATAAATAAAAAGGGAAATACAACATACCAAACTTAGGAGATCCAGCAAAAATAGTTCTATGAGGGAAATTTATAGTAAGTGTCTACACTTAGGAGATCCAGCAAAAACAGTTCTATGAGGGAAATTTATAATAATAAGTGTCTACACTTAGAGATCTCAGATAATCAGCCTAACTATACTAAGTAACAAGAAAAAGAAAAAAAAAACTGATTCTAAAGTTAACAGAAGGAAGGAAATAATAAAAGATCAGAAACAGAGACTAGAAAAATAGAAAAGATCAATGAAACAAAGACTTATTTTTTTTGAAAAGTCAGAATTGACACAACCTCTAGCTAAACTAACAAAGAAAGAGAAACGACTCAAAACTATAAATGAAAGAGGAGGTCAGGCACAGTGACTCATGACTGTAATCCCAGAACCTTGAGAGTCAAGGTGGGGGCAGATCACTTGAGGTCAGGAGTTTGAGACCACCCTGCACAACATGTCGAAACCTCGTCTCTACTAAAAATACGAAAAAAAAGTAGCCGGGCACGGTAGTGCAGGCCTGTAATCCAAGCTACTCCAGTGGCTGAGGCAGGAGAATCTCTTGAATCTGGGAGGCAGAGGTCGCAGTGAGCCAAGATCATGCCAAGGCACTCCATCCTGGGTGACAAGAGTGAAACTCCATCCTAAATAAATAAATGAATGAATCAAAGAGGAGGCACTGTAACTCACATACAGAAATACAAAAGAGCATAACAGACTACTAGGAACAATTATATGCCAACAAAGTGGATAATTTAGAAGAAATTGATAAATTCATAGAAACACACAACTTACCAAGGCTGAATAACAAAGAAAAAGAAAATCTGAACAGACCAATAACAAGTAAGGAGACTGAATCAATAAAAAATACCTCCCAACAATGAAAAGCCTAGGACCTGATGGCTTCACAACTGAATTCTAGCAAACATTTAAAGAATAATTGATACCAATGCTTCTCAAACTCTTCCAAAAACTAAGTAGTAGGGAATACTTCCAAACCCATTTTATGAGGTCTGCATTACCTGACACCAGAGCCAGGCAGACACTACAAGAATAGAGGAATACAGGCCAGTATCCTTAATGAATTCATATGCAAAACTCTTTAACAAAATACTAGCAAATTAAATTCAGTAGCACAATTAAAGGATCATATATCATGATCAAGTGGAGTTTATCCTTGGGATGCAAAGATGGTTCAACTTAAATTAATAAATATAATGCACCACAATAATGGCATGACCATCTCACTAGAAGCAGAAAAGACATTTAACAAAATCCAAAATCTTTTTATGAAAAAAAAAAAAAACTCACAACAAATTAGGTACAGAAAGAAGGTACTTCAACATAATAAAGGTCATGTATGACAAATCCACAACTAGTATAATGCTCCACAGTGAAAAGCTCAAAGCTTTTCTTCTAAGATCAGGAATAAGACAAGGATGCCCACCTGCTTTCAACAATCTTATTCAACACAGTATTAAAAGTCCTAATGAGAGAATCAGACAAGGAAAATAAATAAAAGGAATTCTAACATGGAAAAGAAGTAAAATGGTGTCTGTTTGCAGATGACATGACTTATATACAGAAAACTCTAAGGCTCCACACAAAAACTGTTAGAATCAATAAATTCAGTAAAGTTGTAAGATACAAAGTCAGCATACAAAAATAAGTTGCATTTCTATACACTAAAAATAAACTCTCCCAAAAAATTAAGAAAATATCCCATTTATATATTGTGATGTATCCCAATATATCACATTTATTAACAGTATCAAAAAATAAAATACTTAGAAATAAATATAATCAAGGAGGTGAAAAGATCTATCCATGGAAAACTATAAAACATTGATTAAAGAAATTGAAGAAGACAAATAAATGGAAAGTTATCCATGTTCATAGATTGAAAGAATCAGCATTGTTTAAAAATATCCATATTATCTAAAGTGATCCACAAATTCAATGCAATCCCTATCAAAATCCCAATGGCATTTTTCACAAAAATTGAAAAAAATCCTAAAATTCATATGAAATCACAAAAGACCCAGAATCAACAAAGCAATCTTAAGCAAGAAGAAGAAAGCTAGAGGCATCACACTATCTGATTTCAAATATATTAAAAATCTGTACCGATCAAAATGGTATGGTGCTGTCATAACTACAAACATACAGACTCATGAAACAAAATAATGAGCCCAGAAATAAATCCACACATTTACAGTCAACTGATTGTCAACAAAGATGCCAAGAAGACAGAATAGAGAAAGGACAGTGTCTTCAACAAATGGTCCTGGAAAAACTGAATATCCACATGCAGAAGAAAGAAACTGGACCCGTATCTCACATCATATGCAAAAATCAATTCAAAATGGATTACAGACTCAAACATAAGATGTGACACTGTAAAACTACTAGAAGAAAACACATGTAAAAAATGTTTTGACACTGTCTGGGCATTGATTCTTTTGATACGACCCCAAAAGCACAGGCAACTAAAGCAAAACTAGGCAAATGAGATTGCATCAAACTAAAAGGCTTCTGCACAGCAAAGGTAACAACAGAGTGAAGAGACAACCTACAAAATAGGAAAAAATACTTGGAAACCACACATTTGATAAGAGGTTAATATCTCAAATACATAAAGAATTCAAATAACTCAATAGCAGGAAAACAAATAAATTGACTTTTAAATGAGCAAAGGACCTGAATAGACATTTCTCAAAAGAAGACATACAAATGGTCAATAGGTACACAAAAAATGCTCAATGTCACTAATCAACAGAGAAATGCAAATGAATACCACGATGAAGTATCACCTCACATCTAAGATGATAATACCCATTTGGATGGGTATTATCAAAAATATAAAAGATGACAAGTATTGGCAAGGATGTAAAGAAAAAGAAGCCCTTGTACACTATTAATGAGAATGTAAATTGGTACAGCCCTTATAGAAAACAGTATAGAGACTCCTCAAAATACTATAAATAGAACTACCATATGATCCAGAAATCTTGCTTCTGGGTATATATCCAAAGGAAATAAAATCAGTATGTTAAAGAGATATCTACACTCCATGTTTACTACTGCTTTATTCACAATGGTCAAGATATGGAAACTATCCAAATGTCTGTAGATAAGTGAATAAAGAAAATTTATATATAAACAATAAAACATTATTATGTCTTTAAAAACTGTGCTATTTGCAACAACATGGATGAATCTGGAGAGCATTAGGCTAAGTGAAATAAGCGAAGCACAGAAAGACAAATACAACATGATCTCACTTACAGGTGGATTCTAACAAAGTTGAATTCATAAAAGCAGAGGCTAGACTATTGGTTGCCAGACTTGGGGGTTGGAGAAATAGACAGAAACTGGTCAAATGATACAAAGTATCAGGTATGCCGGATGTGTTAAGTTCTTGAAATCTAATGTACAACATAGTGACTACAATTAATAATACTGTACTAAACAGCTTAAATTTGCTAAGAGAGTAGATCTTAATGTTCTCAACACACATAAAATGATAACTATGTGAGGTAATAGATATGTTAATTCACTTGATAGAGTTAATCATTTCGCAGGGTAGACAGAATAAAAAAATCTCATTGCATACCTTAAGTACATACATTTTTCTTGGTCAGTTATTCCTCAAAACAGCTAGAAAAAAAGTTTAAGATAAATAAATGAATTAATTTTTTAAAATAACAAACTCTTGGGCTGCATGCATCAAAAAATTGTGGGGGAAAAAAAGAAAAAATCTTTTAAAATCCAGAAAGCAATGATGAATGAAATGTAAAAGTATCATTTTATCAGGATTACTCAAATTTTGAACTTAAACGTGAATGGAGGAGGCAGAGAATCCACAACGGTGAATTAACTTAGGAAACCCACTCCTTAGCAAAACAACAATTTAATGCAAATGATAAAAAGTAATTCCTTAAAGTTTCAGCTAATTGTCACAGGGACATAAAGCAAATAGAGACATATTCATTGAAGAAACTATACTAAATCTCAGTAAGAACTGCAAGCGTCTGTTGGGTTTGAGCCAGGACTCACTCCATTATGTGCCCTTTTCCCCAGCCTAGGGCTACAGTTTCATCCCATGCAGCCTGCTAGGGTTTCTCATATCCCTTAGCCCCATGTTTCAAAAATTCTTCTCTGGCTGGTATAGTCAAGAAGAGCAGGTCTTTCTCAACTAGCCCCCAGTCTTAGGGTGGAAGCTCTACCCCAGGAGCAGGAGGCCAAGAAAACTGGGGTCTCAACCACCACACTGCAGCTTACTCATAAAACAGAGATTCAATGTGAAAAATAACAGTGGTTGCCACCATAGGGTAGAGGTGAACAAGTCACTGTGGACAAGCAAGTCCTGGTCCCTATACCCAGTGCAGCAGCTCATGGGTTCGCACCAGGTGGAAAGACAGACATCAGGGGCAAAATGCTCTATAGCTCTGCTTGAAGGGACTGATTTATTTAGGACAAAGAGTGGAGAACTCCATGCCTAAAGGTATGGCTGTGTTACAATAAGACTTTATTTACAAACACGAGTGATGTTAAAAGTAAAACCAGATGTTCAAATGAAAATTTGTACATGAAACTTTACAGCAGCATGATTCACAATACCTAAAAGGAAGAAACAACCCAATGTCCATCAACTGATGAATGAATAAACAAGATCAAGATATGGTATATCATACAATGGAATATTATTTGGCAAAAAAAAAGAAGTATTCATACATACTACAACCTGGAAAAATTATACGAAATGAAAGAAGCCAGTCATCACAAAAGGCTACAAATTATATTATTCCGTTTATATGAAATGTCCAGAATAAGCAAATCTATAGAGACAGAAAGTAGATTAATGATAGTTTAAGCACGGTGAGGAGAGGGTGGGGGAATGGAGAGTGACTGCTAATAAGTACAAAATTTCCTTAGGGAAAATAAGGTGAAAATATTCTAAAATTACACTTTGATGATTGCTGTACAACCCTGTGAATATGCTAAAAAAAAAAAAAACACTGAATTGTATACTTTAAAAGGGCTAATGTTATGGTATTTGAATTATATCTCAATAAATATGTTTTTAAAAAATGAATTTATACTGACCTAGGTCATATGCCAACAGTTACCTTTTAAACTACCTGCAATATCATTTTCTTATAACACATTTCTTCTAGAAGTGAAATGTAGACCAACTTTATTTAATTGATGAGTCTGTTTACCAGAGTCCTGAAAAGGATAAATACATTAAAGGAAAGAGATGTGAATGGGGCAGGGTAAGAAAAGGTTAAAGCACAAAGTAGATTTTCTTCCTAATAAGAGCCTATAAAATCTCACCCATCCTCACTCCCACTGCTACTACCATGGCCTTGGCTGTTCTTGGGCTCTACTCTCTATCCCATAAACAGAAATTCATTCCAGCCCATTAAAAAGTATGGAACTGTACAAAGGTAATCACTCTCAGATGTTACTACACTATGTCTCTATGCACGTGATTATCCTGACACACATATCTCTCCCAACATTCCAGGAGCCCTTTGCCTGCCCCCAGAAGGTCATCTGTCTTCTGTAAAATGCTTAAGTATGCTATTTTCCAAAGGCCAGTTGGATGTGGTTTCCCTGTGATCACTTCAGCCTATGAATATAAAAGTTCCACAGGAAAACCAAACTTGTCAATTTATGGATATTAACAATCACATACTTTTTAAAGCATTTATTTATAATTTTTATATTAAACATAAGATTTCTATATAGAATGTTAAACACATGTGCCCTATGTTATTTGTTTTGAGTATGTCATAGAAGCAGACTTAGAATCTGCTTACACCTTTCAAAACCTGCGTTTGCCATCAACAATTATATGTTGCTCTTACAGAAGTTTAATTTTTCAACACATAATAATAAATCTGAAAAAAATTACAGTGTTCATTGTATTTAAAATAAAAGAGATAAAGAAAATGTGTCGATATTTTTAATATCTATTAAAGTCTGCTAAAATGATGTATGCTTCAATAAGAACAGTTTGTTCAAGAATATTTCATCAAGAAATAGTATTTTTTTCTTTCTTTTTTTTTTTTTTTTTTTGAGATGCGATCTCACTCTGTCACCCAGGCTGGAGTGTAGTGATGAGATCTCAGCTCACTGCAACCTCCACCTCCTGGGTTCAAGCGATTCTCATCCCTCAGCCTTCTGAGAGCTGGGACCACAGGTGCCCACCACCATGCCTGGCCAATTTTTGTATTTTTAGTAGAGACAGAGTTTCATCATGTTGGCCAGGATGGTCTCAAACTCCTGACCTCAGGTAATCTGCCCACCTCAGCCTCTCAAAGTGGAATTACAGGCATGAGCCACTGTGTCCTGCCTCATAAAGAAATATTTTAATATTCCAGTTCTACATTTAAATAAGACTTTCTGTAGCCATATGTTTGAACTACTTGAACTTACATTACCTAAAAACCAATTTGGCAAGAGCCCTCAATAACCAAGTAAATTTTCAAGAACTTGGATTAGCTTTGTAAAAAGGATAAACAGGATGCCACATTTTATCATGTGCAAAAATGTCTTAATATAGAAGCCTGGTTTTGATTTCTTATGTCAAACTCTCCATCTCTGAATAGATTCCAAACTTTACTAAGTATATATTTTTTTCATTCTTCCTATTTGTTTTTACATCTCTTAAAGAATACATATAATCTTGCAGCTTGAAGAGACAAGAGAAGGGTTGGAAATAACCTTTAATGAAAACTTTGAAAGTAGGCATGCCAAAAGAGGGAAAAAATGAAGTCCTGTCTAGACCCAGTCAGCTTTGCTTGACCTAGTTATAGTTAAATGAAATATCAATGGGAAATTCAAGGTAAGCAAAGAAGCCAAAGTTCTGTAGGAGGTGGCTCTGATGTCTTGAGAAGAATGATATCTGATCCTTTTAAAGAAAACACATTTTTCATGGCTGTCAGCATACTACCAAGGAAGAAAGAAGAATACACTAAAGCATAAATATTACTATTCCTAAAGGATGTCTTTCAAGAAAGGAAGGCTTTGTCTTGGCTGCGTTTATATAAATCTTTATATAAATCTTAAAAATATTTGGCCAAAATTTTTTTTTTACATAAATGTAAGTCACAACCAATGAAGTAGAAACTAGTTCACTATGTCCAAACACAAACTCCAGGCAACCACAAAAAAAAAAAATCATGTTCTCATGGACCTTCCACAGTAAATAAATAATGGAGATGACATGCTAAGATTGTACAACATAAGTGAGGCTTCAAATGTGACTTAGTTAATAGGCTGAGTAAAGGGGAACCCAAGAATGTGTTGGCAAGAGCTGTTACAAGATGGGTTAGTACAGATTTGTTTATAAAAACAAATCAAGCACTTTGAGTGAGTAGAATTAAATATTCTCAACTGGATACAGCAAATGAAGCTATGGAGTACACTGATGCCATCAATTTTTTTATTAATGGTTGTCCCCTAAAAAAGAAAATTATTTAGGTAAATGTAAGAAACAATCACCTTAACTCAGCTCAGTGGAAAAATAGCAAAACTAACCTCCTCTTTCCCAAACCCCAGTCACGTGAAAATGTTACATACGTGGCTCACCTCACCAAGTATTCCTACACATTAGAGAATTAGAGAATATTTCTTGGTGCCCCCCTAGCTTATTTCCTTTACAGAAAATAAAAAGTCAACTACAATACAAATCTCAGTAAACAGCAGTATTTCCAAGCATCTGTGATTATGTAAACCATGTGTCTGTAAAAAATAATAAATAAAGCAATGAAAATACATCAAAATAGTCTGCATTTGGCATCGTTCTATGGTCAACCATTCTTTAAAACGAACTGCCTATCTGTCATTCTCCTTCACCCTCCTTCTCTCTCTCCATATATACACACATGTGTATATTTACTTATAAATACACATATACATACACATATGCGTGTATATGTATATATACATATATACATACGTATGTGTGTACAAATATATATTTATATATTTGTGATATATGTGCTTTTGGTGTATCACAAAATTTATCTAAGAAATAAGGTGGCAACAGTAATTCCACATTTATTTAAAGTCTTTCCCCTCAAGACATTTATATCAATTCTTAAAATATCTCCTTAAGAGAACCATGAAGTCAGTTTCTTTGCAAAAGTAAACTAGCCAGGCCTCATCAAATATAACTGCAGCTCAATTAAAAATAATACCTTATTTCACTGACTATTAGCTCAGATTATTCACATAGGATCTCAAGTCTTACACAGGAATTCCTAGGAATCCCTCAGGTGTGTTTTATGGGAGTTTATGAACAGTCCTCACTATTACCAAGTGGGTTCCACCATGTTCTTGCCATTCTAACCCCTTTCAATGATGTCTGCAGCTGGAGAAATAACATGAGGCATTTATTAAATTCAGTACAGCAGCAGCTCAGTATAATTATATCTACGGTTGTGGAAAGGTACAGCCTCCTGTTGCTTGCAAAGCTGCTTGCAAAACCTTAAGACAAAAACGATACTAATTTTCCCCAGGAACCTCAATGCTCTGAAACAGCCATGCCATCTATGCACAAGTGGGAAGGCTGTATTTCTTCCCCACCTTCTGACACCATTTACTACAAGAGGATTAAAGTAGTGAAGAATATGCCCATGCATCTCACAGAACCTCTCAAGAAAAGGGCTTTCTCAGCTTTCACATATATTCTCTACTTCTCTCTGAGATGCTCAGACAAATAAATATTGATGTGGCCAGACCCAGAGGTTAATTTAAAAATAAACAGACTTGTGCTATAATCCTCATCCTCTCATTCCCTACTCCCATCTCAAGTATATACTTCTCCAGCCTCCTCTAGCCAAGAAAACAAACAAACAAACAAAAATGAGAACTCTCGTGCAAATTGGGTCATCTAAATAATCTCCTAGCAGTCTGCCCCACCAGTTCATTAGGCATCCCCCAGATAAATCTGATTCCCTACTTCAATTAATTTAAAGGCCCACTATACAAGGAAACTGGAAATTAAGCAAATCCCACCCAAGACCATCTGGTCTCTGATATAGAGAAGTCCAAACCAGAAGCAACTGCAGGGTAAAGGGTGAATAGAAAATAATTCTATAAAGAGCCATCAATACTAGAAGGATTCCCAGGTTGGGGATACAGATGGTGACCTCTGACCAAAGACAATGGGAAAGCAGTTGTTGAGGACATCTTAACACTGATAGCTGTAGGAAGGAGGCAAAGGCCTTTTTTTTTTTTTTTTTTTTTTTTTGGGGGAAATGGTGCAGTGACCAAACAAAATGGGAAAGCAGTTGTTGCGGACATCTTAACACTGATCGCTGTAGGAAGGCGGCAAAGGCCTTTTTTTTTTTTTTTTTTTTTTTTGCTGGCAAAGGATGCTGAGTCCAAAGAAGACAAGCATTTGGCATGTTTTCCATCTGTCAATCTGTCATCATAAACCAGATAATATTGTGACAGAATCTGAAAATGATATGGGAAGAGAAAGAGGGTATTAGGGAGTATAAATATATATCAGTCACCAAAAGTACTGTTTTCAGCAAACGATATATATCAGGGACTTTTAGAATTGTCCTAGAAAGGGAGAGGATCCAAGATGGCCGAATAGGAACGGCTCCGGAGCTCAGCTCCCAGCAAGAACAACTGCAGAGGGTGGTTATTGCCATAAACGTCCTTCCTAGGATCACTTTTACTGTGCCTCATATATTTTGGCTCATAGGCAGAAGGGACTTGCCTTATTTCAGATGAGACTTTGGACTGTGGACGTTTGAGTTAATGCCAGAATGAGTTCAAAGACTTCCTGAGAAAGTGGAACAAGAACATAGCAGTATTGAGAGATCCAAGATGGTGAATTAGGAGCAGCTCAGGATTGCAGCTCCCAGTGAAAGTGCAGAGGGTGAGTGGACGCCGCATTTCCAGACGGATTTTTATTACCCCCAGACCAGGAGATTCCCAGGCGGAGCAGCCCTACAGGTCGCCAGTGCGGCTGTTTTGGCCAGCGCGGCTGTTTTGGCCAGCGCAGCTGTTTCGGCCGGCGCGGCTGCTTTGCCGGCGCCGCGGCACGGCGGGTCTCCATACAAAATACACTGGTGTGTGTGCCCTTTTAACTGGCGAGTGGAGCTATGGGAAGGCAGATTAAAAGGGGACTGAATCAGGGAGCCAGCCCAGGAGATCCCCAGGCAAAAAAGCGCTACGAATCTCAGCGCCGCTGTTTCAGCCTGTGCAGTGTGTCCCCGCAGGGGAAATCACACAGATCCCGGCGCCTTTTCAACAGGCGACTGGAACACCTGGGAGTCAACCATTCAACTGAAAAAACAAAAGGCTCTGAGACAGCGAGCCAGGTGATCAGGCTCGGCTAAAACAGCAATTGGAAACGCTCTTGGTTAAGAGTTTCGCAGCGGGCGCAGCTAAACCCGGGACGGTCCAGTTCTGTGGGGGAGGGGTGTCCGCCATTACGGGGCACTCCACCACGACAGAGGAAGTCCGCCGTTGCGGAGGCAGCCTGCTGTTGCCAAGGCAACCCGCCGTTGCCGAGGTAACCCGCCATTACAGAGGCGGGCCACTATTGCCGTGGCAGATCTAATTACATCCATATAAACAGGACTGCTGGGAAGTTCACACGGCAGCTGGGTGGAGCCCACAGCAGCTCAGCAAAGCCTCTGCAGGCAGACAG
>CAUYQU010005562.1:0-19733 GCA_963574635.1 Cheracebus regulus
TTTTTTCAAGATTCTTAGTTTCTTTGCATTGGGTTCGAACATGTTCTTTTAGCTCAGAGAAGTTTGTTATTATCCACCTTCTGAAGCCTGTTTCTGTCAATTCATCAGACTCATTCTCCATCCAGCCTTGTTCCCTTGCTGATGAGGAGTTGTGATCCCTTGTAGGAGGAGAGGTGTTCTGGTTTGGGGTGTTTTCATCCTTTTTGTGCTGGTTTCTTTCCATCTTAGTGGCTTTATCTACCTGTGGTCTTTGTAGTTGGTGACTTCCAGATGGGGTCTCTGAGTGGACATCCTTTTTGCTGATGATGAGGTTATTTATTTCTGTTTTTTAGTTTTCCTTCTAACAGTTAGGCCCCTCTGCTTTAGGACTGCTGGAGGTCCATTCCAGATCCTGCTTGCCTGGGGATCACCTGCAACAGCTGCAGAACAGGAAGGGTTGCTGAAGAACAGGAAGGGTTGTGGGGACACAGACAAATCACATCATTATCCAAAGGAAAAGAAATAATTATATCAAAAAGATACCTGCACTCATATGTTTATCACAGCAATATTCACAGTAGCAAAGATGTAAAACCAACCAAAGTGTCCATCAACAGATGATTAGATGAAGAAATGTGGTATATATACACCATGAAATAGTAGTCAGCCATAAAAAAGAATAAAATTGTGTCTTTTGCAGCAACATAGATGGAACTAGAGGCCATTATCTTAAATGAAATAACTCAAACAGAAAGTCAAATATCGCATGTCCTTACTTATAAGTGTGAACTAAATAATGTCACATGGACATAGAGTGTGGAATAATTGACAGTGGAGACTCAGAAGGGTAGAAGGAGGTGAAGGATGAGAAATTTCTTAATGCATAAAATGTACATAATTCAGGTAATGATTTTACTAAAAGCCCAGACTTCACCTCTACACAATATAATCATGAAACAAAGTTGCACTTACACCCGTTAATTTTTTTTTTAAGATAGAGTCTTGCTTTTGTACCCTAGGCTGGAGTGAAATGGCAAGATTTTGGCTCACTGCAACCTCTGCCTCCTGGGTTCAAGCAATTCTCCTGCCTCAGCCTCCCAAGCAGCTGGGATTATGGCTAGCTGCCAACAGGTCCAGCTAATATTTGTATTTTTAGTAGAGATGGGGGTTTCACCTTGTTGGCCAGGCTGGTCTCGAACTCCTGACCTCAGGTGATCCACCCACCTTGGCCTCCCAAAATTCCTTAAATTTATACAAATAAAAAATATATTCATTATGTCTCTATAAACATTAGCATGTTTATACTTTATTATTTATAAATTAATATAATTATATCATTTTTACTGATTAATAAATTTGATATTAACTGTAACTATTCATGATATCTTTATAAATATTAGTATACAAATTTTAAAATAAGGGTGGAGAAATAAAAAATATGACTGAGGGCACATCAGAGGCTTCCCCTATTTCCAGAGGGGAAAAAAATTGGGGAAACAAAAATGAAGAAGAAGGAGGGTGGGTAGCTGGGTGGATAGGAGCAAGCTCCAGATCATTTTGTTCTTCTGGCATCATCTCAGCTGGTGGCAGCAGCCAACTTCTCATTCAATGTCATTCTCTATCTGGCCCAAGTAGGATCAGTGCCTTTCCCTTAGAGGAGCATCTTCTCTTGGGAATAATTCATATTTCAATACAAAAGAAAAAGTGATTGTTTATCCTCTCAAAATATGAACAAAGAAAAACTAAGGGTGGGAACAGAGATTTGCAAATGAAAGCCAGATTGCAGCCTCTTAAGAGTTTTCAAAAGATGATATCATCACCATCCTATGTACTAATGAGCTCTTGACTATCAGTACTATTTCCATTCTTGTAATTATAGCAATCTCTTCAAGCTATCAGAGCTGTGAGCCTCTGATCCCAGTGGGGCTGGGAGTTCCTTCCAGCGGAAAATCCCCATGTCTATAGACAAAACAAGTAAATAAAGTGCTATAGGTACTGGTTTCAAATGTATGTAAACACTTTGTACATAATAAAATGTAAGGTTATGTAAGGCATTACTAAATTTAATCTGTTTTTATCTTTATATTTTTTCTGAGTGATTCAATATAAAAAGTATAACTACTACAAAGCAGATGCACTGAAAATTCATATTTACTCTCTTTAACTCAGCTTAATTCCAATTCTGAGTTCCCATCCCTCTGGACAGGCAGGAAATTCAAATGATTTTTCCCTGAGTCCCTGTCACCCAGATGCAAGGCTAGTGTTCCCTCATCAGTTCTCATTCAGCCTCTCCAAAGGTTTCATCAGATGGGGAAATCTTCAGTGAGTCTGGGTAGCAGATGCCTGGGGTCCAGCCCCACTGGGTGCAGCTGACAGCTTCTAAGGGCATGCACCCGTTAGGGCCAGCATCACAGAGCTCCAGCCTCTTGCCAGTCTCCTGACTTCTCCTTACTCTAGGCTTCAGATAAGAAGGAAATAAATCATATATGGGAACAAACTCAACATGTCTATCAATTATGTACTATCATCTTGAATCAGTAGGGGTCTAATAAGGAGACGAAACCACACCAGAGTTTTAACAAGGAAAGTTTAATATAAAGAATTGTTAATTATAACAGAGGATTAACTACATCCCAGAGATAAATAGAACATAGGGACAAAGAGGGGTGTTAATAAATATTTCACTGAAAGTTTGATTAAGTGTCATATATGAACTTTTGTAGTTATAGGGGTAAGCAGAACTCTAAAGAATCACCAAGGAGAGTACTCAATGAAAAAACAAAGGTAAAAAAGGGGAGGACCCACCTCTCTAAGGCTGGGATTCAGATCTCACTGGAAGAGGTGTGCTTGCAGCTCACAGACTGGTGGAAAAACTCTCTGGGTTTTCCTGAGCCAGGGCCAGTACACCAGGGCTAGGCAGAGGGTGGCAGGCAGAGTAACATGAAGCCTCCCACTGGTTGCTGGTAGTTCAAGCTATGGGCAAGGAGCTGCAGCTGGGATTGGCAATCAGGAAACACCCTGCTAAGGTGAAGGAGGCTCAAGGCTGAGCAGCTGACCACTAAGGTGCCTGCTAGACTCACTGAGAATCTGCCTGTGGGCTGCCCCTGAAGCTCAATGGAGGTGAGCACCGCCAGTGTCCTCCACTCATGCCGCTGGCTGCCACAGTAGGATTTAAAAGAAACAGACAAAACCAGAACACTGGAATCTGGAAGTGATGATACCCATTCTTCTTTACTGCTCATCTAGTGCCCTCTGTTGACAGAGCTTAACAACATGCCAGGTGCCAAGGGGAGATACTCACAAGGCCCAGCTCCATTATCATAGAGCAGGCAATGAAGGATGGTGTTAGAGCTGAGAGGCCATAAGTAGGTAACTGGCACACCTATAAAGAGATCTAAAAATGTCTTGTGTTACAAACAAGTCCTCATGTTCAAAGCATTCATTATAGGCTTTCCCTCCTGTTGTCTACGTCTGAGCCCCGGGCCCCAGCTCAGGTGGACATCATCTCTATGAACCACCATCTCTTCCCAGAAAGACCAACACCACAGACTCCTATTTTCTTTTCCAGGACCTAGTACTTGTCCCACCCTTCTCCCAGGGGCCAGCCTGTTACATGGACCAGATGCCCAAGAATCCAACATATTTAACAAATATGCAACTTGAGGATTAAAAGGCAAAGATTACAGAAGCTCATATATGACACAATCAAATTTTCAGTGAAATATTTATTAAATCTCTTCTCTGGTACAGTTGCTCTATAAATATAACTTCCAAAAGTAACTTACATGCTGGAATATATGCCTCTCTGGCAAGAAATAAAATTGAATTATGTTAAACCGCTGCAGCCATCCACAAAGAAGAACATACTTCCTCATTACATATTATGCATCCACATACCCAAATGTATCATATTAGTTCTAATGGAAATAAAGTAAATTTTTGGCACTTCTTATAATTTGAATTAAAAGTCTCTGCTGAGTTACAAAATGCTTAGAAATTTTATTCAGAGATATAAATATTGCACATAAACAGAAAAATTTGCAAATGATACAGTCCTATGCCACAAAGGGCGGAAATGTAGATTTTAAAGTTAGAAACAAAAGTTTTCAATGAAGTGACGAGTAAGAAAAACATTTAAACTACTTTCCCATATACCAGCAAAAAAAATTAAGATATAATGAAAAAAGATATTATTTTATGAAAGTATCAGTAATGGTAAATACTTAAAAAGAACTCTATACCTTTTGCTAGAATAACTAGTGCCCAGAGGGCATTGGTAAGACGATGGTGCTTAAGTCAGTGCCTGATACACGGCAGACTCCCCAAAACATTTACGGCAGTTGACTGAAATTGAAAACTTAAGACATTTTGGCAAACTGACTTTGATTTGTCCAACCATATCTAAAGATAAGCAGAGCTAACCTTTAATTAAATATGGCATCTGCAAAGTTTTGTCCAGGAGGATCTATGCTTGACAATGTTGCTAGGGGCTGGCTCCCTTTGATAAATAGAACTGCCTGTGGCCTGTGACTGAAATAGCACGTGTGCAGTGTTGCATAGAATGCCACCTCACCATCCAAAAAGGCCAGCGCAATTGCCTGGGCGGAATATGTGAGTTGGAATGCGGGGGAGGGCGTGCAGGAATCTTTATTAAGCTAGGAAGAAAACCAAACTTGGGCGGCATTGTGGAAGCTGATGGAGAGCCCATTGAATCCGAAGCTGTGCGCCTGTGCCTGCCGCAGCATAGGAGCCAGGGCTACTCACCTGTCAGGACTGTGAAGTGCATCCAGACGCACTGACACGGTGTGCAGTGGGCAGGCTTGTCTAGAGTATGGGTCAAACTCCAGGCCCCTCCAGGCCTTGCTCGTCTATGGATACAAACAAGACCACATTGATTGTAAGAATTCCAAGCCGTGCTGGGGCTGGTCTACACTTCCCAACACAAGACCCACCCCCATTCCCCACCTCCGAATCCCACCAAACCCCCAGCTTTGGCCCCCAGCCCTGCCCACCCTCACAGACTTCCCCCTCACTCCCAGGCTTCCTATTTCTTGGGGTCCCCTCGGGGTCTCTCACATGTGCCATAAAAAGCTCACCCCTCCCCTGCACACTGGTTGATGCCCGGAAGCGTCTCTCCCCTCCAGTGATGGAGACACGGAATCCTGCTTCGCCTCCTGCGGAAGGTGAGAGTTCTCCCAGACTCAGCAAACAGGCTGGCCTCTCATCTCCCGTCGTCAGTTCGCCAACATGCCCAGGCTCCAGTGGGGTCAAGGTTCAGATTCTATCCCAGGGGGCACCTCTTGGGTAGGAACTCCACAAAGGGACTGAAAGGATTGGCTTCCTTCTCCACCGCACCCGCAGCCATCAGCAGCTGCCCTCTTCTAAATTCTTTGATCAGTAAAAGAAGTTTCATCTGAATCTTGTAGAAAGCCCTACACACACGCAGCTGTCGGACATACTTACCTCCCCACTACGCCCTTCTAGCTTGGAGGCCGTCCTTAGCATCCTCCTCCTTAAAATTCTGGCATCTCTGCTGCCCAGGATCCCCATCCCAACCACCACCATAAAGGCTTCTATGGGGCGCATCCTATTTGGTGATAGATTTGTAGGGACACATCTCCAGCTCTCATAGATTCCAACCAGGACCTTCTAGCTCCTACAGCATAATGCCCCACCAGCCACTACTAGATACTTTCTGAAAGAGCAGATAGGCAGGAAAGCAACCACCTCCCAAACTCACTCCTTCTCTAATGGTATTTCCAAGGTGAACCCTATAAGAAAAAGAATTTTATAATAATAACAAGCTGGAAAAGAGATTGAATATTTAAAGGATAAGCATTTCTCAAGAATTGGTCATATATAAATTTTCACTTGGCATTTCCAGAGACGTGCCCTCTATTTACAGCAGGAGGAATTAGGCAAAAGGGTCATCTGGATTTGATCCAAAGTGAAGACCTGAGTTACTTGTGCAGGTTTTTTGTTAGATTCAAGTTTTTCAGATCATTTTTTCATTTTCGGGGGATGAGTTGGTTGGTTGGTTGGTTGGCTGATATTTTAAATGGTGGAGGCTAGTTTAGTTTTGACAGTGCAACCATGCTTATGGGTGCTAGCTTTACAAAACAAACAAAAACAACAAAACTCAGTGACTCAGGACTCAGGGTTTAGAAGGAAACATAAATATATTTACCCACCCTCAAACTTCTAGCACAGACATTAAGGGATTATTTTCCCTTGAAACATCCTAAAAAAAATAAAATAAAATAAAGAAAAGAAGGAAAGAATGGTTGGAGGGAGAGAAGGAAACAGGGAGAGAAGGAAGGAGAGAAAGAGAAAAAAGAGAGAAAGGAAAATAAAAGAAAGAGTGAGAGTATTAGTTTGTGAGGATTTTTTTAGATAGGAGTGGGGAGACTTCTTTTAAAAATCATTAAATATGTATATATTCCAAAAGCATAAACAGATGTTGAAGTAGGATTAAGAATTTAGCAATTTGCTCTTTTAGAACTTTAGCCCTGTCTATACAAGGCTTCTGGGGGGGCGGCGGGGAGAGAGAGAGAGAGAGAATTGGATCTAAATTCAGAATAGGCAGCTGAGTGGCACAGTCAGAACATTAAAATAAAAGTAGGATTTGTTCTAAACACAGAGAAAATGTTTAGAATAATAGAATTATACTCAGCAAAGAAATAAGAGCACAGCTGTTACATATTCATATTTGAAACACATTACTGCTTTGGGATTTACTTTTTACTGGGCTTTATAAATTGTGAAACCCGGGATTAATTGCCATTCTACTTGACAATGATTTTCTTCGTTTGTTAAAACCCAGGCAGCTTTTGCTCATAGAGGAGTTCTCAACAGAGCAATCAGCTCCTGAAAGTTGATCATGGCCTCACCGGCTCCGGTACAACACGGTGTATCAAGCATTTAACTAGAGTTTCTTTGTCCATAACCCTTCTATAAAGTTAAGAAAAGTGGAAAAATAATAGTACCTACCTTTCAAGGTTGTTGTGAGGACAAAATGGGTTAACAGCTGTGCAGCACATGGCTCTGTGCTCGACATGTAACAGGCACCCAATAAATGCTAGTTCTAACCTTACTTCTCCTGTCTGGCTACTCTATTTCAAAATCCTTCAAGATCATTCACAGCATTTTCCAACACCTCCTACAAAAGTGGAAAATCTCAGCAATCAGAAGCTACAAAATCTTTTTAAATTTTTTTTTTGAGGCAGAGTCTTGCTTTGTCACCCAGGCTAGAAAATATCAAGCAACTGTCAAATAAGCTGTTTCTAAACTCCACCACATCCTGTTGGCCACATCAATCACCAGTTTGGGAAATTAATCATCTCACCACTGTGGAATAACGGGTGATGTACGTTCCTGTTAAAATCACTCCAAATGACTTTCTCCAGTCATTTAAAAACAGGCACTAGGATCACTTGAGGCCTAATGGGACAGGAGTTCAAGACCAGCCAGGCCAACATGGTGAAACCCCATCTCTACTAAAAAAAAAAATACAAAATTAACTAGGCATGGTGGCACATTCCTGTAATCTCAGCTACAAGGGAGGCTGAGGCACAAGAATTGCTTGAACTAGGGAGGCAGATTTTGCAGTGAGTCGATATGGAGGCATTGCACTCCAGCCTAGGTAACAGAATGAGACTCTGTCTAAAAAAAGAAAAAAAAAAACAGGTATTAATTGGCCACTTTAAAGGGATCAAATACATTAATACATTGAATGGTTGCCTGTGTTATCAGACTTTATGGGGCTGCCTGTTGACCAAAGGATTCTGACATATCTCAGTGTGGCTTCAGCACTCTTCAAGGACTCACAAGCCTCCTGGAGAAAGACTTATACTTAAGGAGAAGGGAATCAGTGTTCAAACCTTGGCCAAAGAAAAATGCCTTAGCCTTAAAGGAAGGTGCAGTTATGAATACAGTCCCTCTCTCTAACTGTCCTCCAAAGAGCTCTCAAGAACAGACTTTCCTCAGACCTGAAGAGAGCAGGACCTTGAATAAAACTGACATCTTTATGAAAATCTGGGAAGATACTGAGACACAGCCATCTTCAGATCATGTAAATTGGGCAGATCCATTGCCCCTCTGAAACAATGGCTCCAGACGTCCTTGGGTAATGAACAAGAGGAATCACAGAGACCATCTGGCTGGCGGAATCTTAGGAGAAACATATTATGAGAATCAAGAAATATTTGAGGGTTTCTTACATCGTTTGTGAACTCCAAAATTACTGTAACGTCTTCCACCATCTTACAAGTATTTCATCGTCATCTCAGCAAACACTGTGACTGTGACTAGGCACCGAAAGGCCGGGAACAGATCCTCACAGATATCATGAACATATAATTTATCATCCAGCCCAGGAAACTTCTGAAGCTGTAAAGGGACACTACCAAGAATGATACCAGGACAGCAGGTATAAGCCAGGGCTGACAAAGGGAAGCCAGTACACATGATCACCCCAGGAATCTACAGGCTGTAGAGGGAAAGCTTGAATGTCTAACTTCAGCCTTTTGTTCTCATCAGTTTGTTTTTTTCCTGTGTCAGCTCTTGCTCTTGTATGCACATCTTTAGTCAAATAAAATATGCAGGCTGGTCAGGTGTGGTGGCTCACACCTGGAATCCCAGCACTTTGGGAGGTGGAGATGGGTGGATCACGAGGTCTGGAGATCGAGACCAGCCTGGCCAACATGGTGAAACCCTGTCTCTACTAAAAGTACAAAACTTAGCTGGGCATGGTGGCATGTACCTGTAATCCCAGCTACTTGGGAGGCTGAGGCTGGAGAATTGCTTAAACAAGGGAATCAGAGGTTGCAGTGAGCCAAGATCATGCCATTGCACTCCAGCCTGGTGACAGAGCACGACTCCATCTCAAAAAAAAAGAAAAGAAAAGAAAAAGAAAAGAAAAGAAAATATGTAGGCTTTCCTAGACATCTTAACCTGCCCAAGCTAGAAAATCCCTAAATAATAGTCCTATATGCATACATTATTTTTATTTTTTGAGACAGGGTCTTGCTCTGTCACTTAGTTTGGAGTGCAGTGACACAATCTCGGCTCACTATGGCTTTGACCTCCCAGGCTCAAGCCATCCTCCTGCTGCAGAACCCCCAAGTAGCTGAGATTACAGGTGCACACCACCATGCCTGGCTAATTGTAGAGACGGGGTTTTGCTGTGTTGCCCAGGCTGGTCTCGAACTCCTGGACTCAAGCAGTCCACCTGCCGCAGCCTCCCAAAGTGCTGAGATTACAGGCATAAGTCAACATGCCCAGCCTCCAAAAAACAGTTTTTAAATGCAAGGCACCATCCTAGATGTTAGGTGACATGTGACTTGGCTCTTGGAGTTTGCACTCAGTGAGGGAGGCAGATGATGACAAGGTGACAAATAAATTGTTAGAGAGGTACCTGATTAAGGTATTGCCTCTGGGCATGGAAGAGTCTACTTTATTTATTTTTACTTAATTTTTTCTTTCTTTTTTTTTTTTTTTTTTGAGTCATAGTCTCGCTCTATTTCTCAGGCTGGAGTGCAATGGTGTGATCTCGGCTCGCTGCAACCTCCACTTCCAAGAAATTCTCCTGCCTCAGCCTCCCAAGTTGCTGGGATTACAGATGCCTGCCACCATACCTGTTAAATTTTTGTATGTTTAATAGAGATGGGTTTCGCCATGTTAGCCAGGCTGGTCTCAAACTCCTGACCTTAGGTGATCCACCCGCCTCACCCTCCAAAAGTGCTAGGTTTACAGGTGTGAGCCACCAGGTCTGGTCAGAAGAGCCTACTTTAAAAAGGAAGGTCAGGAAAGACATTTCTGAGAAGGTGACATTTGAGAATGGGACATTTGACCTGACTGCAGGACAGCACTGACAAACCCCTTCCACAGGCTTACATTAGTTTTGTTTCCAGCCCTACACCACTTTTTCCTGTTTCTTCCATTTGCTTAGATCTCATGTAGTAATGGTAGTAAAAGTGACCCCTGAGTGGTTTCCTCATGAGATGGAGTGAATATAGACCAAAAAAAAGAGGTTTCCGTTGCAGGCTTAGGAAAACCATGGGGAATAGAACTATCACCATCAGCCAGCACTGAGCAGCCATGAAGGTGGCTGGAATGAGATGTGCCTGAGTTTGTTTCTAATCATCTACAAAATTATCATGATCATCTAGCAGTCCTTGGCTTCGAGATCAGTAAAGGAAATTTATACTCAGAGAAAGAGGGAGGACAGACTGTCCTGAGCTGGACTTAAGTGATCACAGTATTCTCTCAACTTTGAGTTCATGTTTATGTCTCTAACCCCATAAGATTCCCAGCACTATTCCTAGCCTCCATGGGCAGCAGGTCCCGCTGATAGATTCGTTCTTGTGTAAGATATTCTTAATAATCAGTACAATTCCTCCTGCAGGCATATTCCATTGCAGTTTCTTATCCCACTGTTCATGGCTAATTGGAATAATCAATGTCTCTCTCTTCCAAACATTAGCCACATGGGGTCAAGTCAGTGTAAAGCCAGTTTTGGGGTGCTTATCATAAACTTTCCATGTTCCTCTTTTCTTCCACACACCAGGTCAAGATTGCTACACTCCTCTCAACTTTTTCCAATATGTGAATTTTGGAAACGTAACAAAAAGAGACTGAATAGACTTTTCAACTGGGGCCCAGCAAGAGCCAAAGGAAATGGAATAATGAAGCATGTTCTGCTATTGAGCATAGGTCTGTGACCATGTCCAAAGGAGGCTTTTGCTTTTTATAGGATGCAGATCATATCATTCACTCATGCTCCATAAGACCATAAGATTTATCCATAATATTTGCTCCAAAAGATTTATTCATAATATTTGCTCCATAAGATTTATTCGTAATGGCCTATTCTATTCCCCACCTTCTCACTCACTCTTTCCCCCTTTCTCTCTGTGAAACTTCTTCTCAAAGCCAGGTTTTAAATGGCACATTTATGAGGCTATTGTTCACAGATAATTTACCCAACTGTTCTTTATTAATTCTCTTTTGATTGCTTTCAGATGTTGTCTCCTGTTTGTCCAGATAGGTAATATGTTTTCAATCCTCATCTACACAGTAAAATATTGTTATTTGCCCTATTATTTGGATCCTCAGTAGATTTTTTTTCAGGTATATTTACTACTTGACATCCAGGCATGTCCAATAATAATAGTAAACTCTTAAATAGGATTTACTTTCTTCCAGGCACTGTTTTGAGCACTTTGCATTTATTTGCTCATCAGATCCCCCAACAACCTTGTAAAGTAGGTAGTGTTATAAGAATTTACAGATGAAGAAACTGAAACACCAAGAAGTCAAGTAAGTTGCCCAATGTAAATCCCATACAGGTCTATTGTATTTGCTCCCCAGCACTCAAGCTTAGTAAAATTGCATAGCATTTTTGTCCATGTTAATGTATCAAATTCCTATTATCTCTTTTCTGAGACAGGAGAAATAGATCAGTTCAAAATAATCATTAACACAGTCAAAATGGAACCAGACATCTTTTTCTGATTGGCTGATGAAATTGGATTGGTTGTAGCTCTGCTCTTCCAGGAGAATGGGTAGCTAGCTCCCTTGTAGGGAAATGACTCCGATTAGCTTTTCCTGGCCACTGGGCTAACTCATTCACATTTAGAATATTTTTTTCTGTCCAAATTCTGCAGCTTGGCAAAGTGAGCCTTTCATGGCCTGCCTCTAGCTTTCTTTTTTCCTTTATTTTTACAAAAATAATTTCAACTATTATTTTAGATTGAGGGGGTACATGTGCAGGTTTGTTAGCTGGGTATATTGCACTATGCAGAGGTTTGGGGTTAACCAGGTAGTAAGCACAGTACTCAATAGTTTTTCAGCTCTTATCCTCCTCTCTATCTCCCGACTCTGGCAGTCCCAGTATCTATTGTTGCCATCTTTATGTCCATGAGTATCCAAGGTGTAGGTCCTACTTACAAGTCAGACATGCTACATTTGGTTTTCTGTTCCTGCATTAATTCACTTAGGATGATGGCCTCCAGCTGTATCCATGTTGCTGCAAATAACATGATTTCACTCTTTTTACGGCTGCATGATATTCCATGGTATATATGTACTACATTTTCTTTATCCAATCCACTGTTAATGGGCACCTAAGTTGATTCCGTGTCTTTGCTATGGTAAATAGTGCTGTGATGAACATACTAGTGCATGTGTCTTTTTAGTAAAACAATATATTTTCTTTTGCATATATACCCTGTAATGGGATTGCTGGGTTGGATGACTGTTCTGTTTTAATTTCATTGAGAAATTTCCAAACAGCTTTCCACAGTGGCTGAACTAATTTACATTCCCGCCAACAGCATATGTTTCCTTTCTCCATAGCCTTGACAGTACCTATTGTTTTTTGACTTTTTGACAATCAGCTTCCTTCTTTCTAATCTCATCTCCTGCTCCTCCTACCTCCTCACCAACTTCCTGTGACCTCTTACTCCAAGTTCTCACATCTATGCACATGTCACTAGTGCAGAATGTCCTACCCTCTCTCATTTTTCTTTCTTTTTAAACAAATTTTTATTTTTCTCAAAGTTATACAACTATATAATTTAAAAGAAAAATCATTCTATAAAGTTTACAATAAAGAAAAACAGGCTGGGCGCGGTGGCTGACACCTGTAATCCCAGTACTTTGGAAGGCTGAGGCAAGCAGATCACTTGAGGTCAGGAGTTCCAGGCCAGCCTGGCCAACATAGTGAAACCCCATCTCTACTAAAAAATACAAAAATTAGTCAGGCATGGTGGCACATACCTGTAATCCCAGCTACTCAGGAGGCAGAGGTTGCAGTAAGTGGAGATTGTTCCACTGCACTCCAGCCTGGGAGACAGAGCAAGACTCTGTCTCAACAACAACAACAACAACAAAACAGCAGGCCAGGCATGGTGGCTCATGCCTATAATCCCAGCATTTCTGGAGGCCGAGGTGGGCAGATTACTTGAGGTCAGGAGTTCAAGACCAGCCTGGCCAACATGGCAAAACCCTGTCTCTACTAAAAAAATAAATAAATAAATACAGAAATTAGCTGGGTGTGGTGGTGAGCGACTGTAATCCCAGCTACTCAGGAGGCTGAGACACAAGAATTGCTTGAACCCAGGAGGCAGAGGTTGCAGTGAGCTGATATCACACCAGTATACTCCAGCCTGGCAACAGAGAAAGACTCCATCAAAATAAATAAATAAATAAATAAAAAGAAAAACAGTAGTCCCCTGCCCCATTTCCCGCCCCCCACCCAAGTCTTAGCCACTTTCAACTCTTAACTGTGTCTTCTCCATACTTCTAAACAACATGCTTGTTAAACGAATTAGGATTATGTTCATTTGCAAGTAACAGAAACCCTTCTACAGTGATGTAAACAAGTAAAGAGTATATTTGTCACACACAAAACCCCAGACATGAATCTCAACAGGGCCTTCAGAAGCCAAGCTCCTTTCACCTTTCTGTGATGCCATCCTTGGCTTGTGACATTCATTCGCATGGTCACAAGATGACGGCTATATCTCCAGGCATTGTGTCCACATCCCAGGAAAAACAGAATGTGGAAGGACAAGAGCATCTTTCCTAGAAAAGCTCTGTCTTTTTGTTTGAAAGGAATACCCACTGCAAAAACTTCTGCCTGTGCCTTCCTTAGTCTTTTCAAGATTACATGTAGGGGCTTGCAGGGGAGCTCTGGAGAAGGAGTTTTCTGCTTTTTTGTATAGTGTCTCTATTTCTTCCAAATTCTTTTTTTCTGTTTGTTAATGCCTTTGCCATTTGTTTCTTACTGATCTGTCTTTAATGTTCAAAACGTTCCCAAAGTCTTGTGATATTTGCCTCCTCATTCATGTTTAAGAGCAAATCTCAAAGTGGTTGGAATTCTTTGTGCTTGGACAGAACCTGTGGACAGGGATTTTCATTGCAGGGAGAATGAGTGGCATGCACTGTTGTCAGTATCTGTAGGCATTTCACTTGGGCTGCTCAGTTTCCCCAGAGAGAATTCGTCCAGTATCCCACTGGTGAGCTAGGAGCCTGGTTGCCATCGTCCTAAACAATGAGTGGGGAAGGCTCTAGGAGACCTCACCATCAGCAGATCTCTTGCCTTAACTGTTCCTGGCATCCCTGAGTCCAGAGTTCTTGTGGTCCAGTGTCTTCACAGAGAAGCACACAGTCTTCTGCCAGTAGAAGGAAGGGGTAACTACCTGACCACGCTAGACGAAGGGACCCACTTACTTCTCCTGCAGACTTTCAACCAGTACCCCAGCTTCAGCCCCAGCTGTGTCTTCAGAGGATCTGGGTCTCTGGGTCCTAAGCCTCTCCAGGCCCTGCTGCACAGGCAGCCTCAGCTTGGGCTTCCCTCCCCTCCTGCTGTTCTGCTCTGCTAGGTGACTGCCCATTCATCCAGAGGGTTTCTGGCTTCCAGAATATCTCAGTTTCCTCTCTATTCCTGTTTTATCATTTGCAATTTAAAACTTTTCAGAATCACTATGTGGTTGTTTGAATGGGAATTCGAGAGAAAAGAGAGCTACATCCACTAAGTTTATCCGGAAGTCACTTTTTCCATATCACGAATGCAGTCAACCCTCAAGGACAAATGCAAATGCGCGCTCCTCTGTGACGCTGTCACCAACTTTCTTTCCATCCTTCTCCACCCTAAAATTAATCCCTTCCTCTCTTACATTTCCACAGCACTCCCATCCTCCCTCTGATCATATCACAGCAGGATTGGGGATGCTAGCCCCCAGCTAGAGAACAACCCTGTACAGGCAAACACATTTTAACAGTCATCTCTGTATCCCTACCTCCTGCCTGCGTGCTTGACCCAAGTAACTTCTTAACTTTTTGTCTTTTATAAATTAATAAAGGCTGATATAAAAAATAATAGGCTAAAAGGCAAGACCTTCAGGATTTCAATTCCAGCTGCTGTGCTGAGAGTTATCACTTTGTGTGCATTCTCCTGGCTCAAAGCCAGGGCTCAGTAAATGATGTTATTCTATCATCAGTCTCTCTAAATGGTGCAAATGTTCATATCTCACAGTGAGTATAATAAGACAGACAACACACTTACCAGGAAGGGGAACTCCAAGATTAGGAAGATATATCAGATAGCTTTAAGCCTATGTCTCAAGAATAGAATAGGAAAAATTCTGGCATCAGAACTGGCTTGAGCACTAAGATGGCAGTTATTTTTATTTTTCAACAGCTTTCTATGTTGTAAATTAAAAGTAATGTTCACTTTTAGTCAGTAGTTTTTTTTAGCCTAAATTACAGTCTTTCAATTAAAAGTATTAGGATGCCTTCCTTAAAATTCTTACTAGCTAGTGACTTCAATTATAATAAATTTTATGTAATTATTTCTATGACACACTAGTCTTGTGGTTGGCCTCATTTTACAAAAGAAATACAAAAGATAAAAGTGGTGCTTCCGTGGCAAGGATATACAGAAACAGACATGCCAGGCCTCTTGATGAAAATTATTTCCTCTAGGTGGCACTAGGGTACAACTGTATTCTAGGATCTACAGCTCATATTTTTAGTAGTGGTGTTCATAAACACTTGCTATTAAACTGAACAGTCACACTTCATATACCAGTGATAAGGACCAGAAATGATATCATCTGATTAATGTTACTCCTAAAAAACATTTCAGGAAAAGGATATGAAGTGACTGGAGACTCACTGATTCCAGTTTTATATGCCATAATACTCTCAATTCATTAATTGAGCATATAATTTATATGCCATAGTACTCTCAATTCTCTAATTGAGCTCACATATTCAAGTAAACAAGATAGAATCGCTGGGCGTGGTGGCTAATGCCTGTAATCCTAGCATTTTGGGAGGATAAGGTGGGCGGATCACCTGAAGTCAGGAGTTTGAGATCAGTCTGGCCAACATGGTGAAACCCTGTCTCTGCTAAAAATATAAAAATTAGCTGGGTGTGGTGGTGTGTGCCTGTAATCCCAGCTACTCAGGTGGCTGGGGCAGAAGAATCACTTGGACCCAGGAGGTGAAGGTTGCAGTGAGCTGAGATTTCGCCACTGCACTCCAGCCAACTCTGTCAAAAAAAAAAAAAAAAAGACACAGAAAGTGCCCTTTCACGGAAGTTTCCCTGGATATTACAATGCCACATGATGCCTGATAGCTTAGCCCAAACTCTCTAAGGATAATGTTTGGACTTCCAGTGGAGATCTCTCATCTACATTCTTCCTTCTTCAAACACATAGAAATCTGAGTAAAATTAGTTATTCAGTAGTATATACCCAAGCTCAAAAGCAAGAAAGAGAAAGTGCTAGGAGAAAAAGAGACAGTGCTAGGAGAAAGAGAGAAAAAGGAACCTTGCCCAGTGGGCAGGTAGGAGAAATCTCCAGCTGGTCTGTAAGGAAGGAAGCACAGGCACGTGGAGAAATGCCCAGGGGCAAGCCACCCAGCGGCAGAGACTGAGGATGAAAGAGCCCAGGAGGGCAAGCTCCTGCAGGGGGCCCGGCCCAGGGTGGGGAATTACTGTTATTACTTCAGCAAGAAGAAAATTTAGCCCAGAAGGGAGAAGAGTGCATGAAGCAATGAGCTTAAAACAAATAACAGAAAACTTGGAAACTCTAAATAAACAGCTATCTCAAAAATAAAAATCACAACTCTTTTTGAGATTACAAACAAATGTGGAGCTAAAATAACAGATAACAATAACGTGGAAGATGTTAAGTGGATTCAAAGGAAGTTACAGAATTCTAAGCTTAACATTCATGAGTAGGATAAAGATATTTATTAACCTTAGACTTTGTTAGAAAAATTAAAATTATACATATATATGCGTATGAACAGATATAGAAGTTATATTAATAATTTCCAAATCCACAGAAGAACAAGAGAAACTTTTTTATAAAAAGAAAGAAAAGAGAAAGAGAAAAAAGTAAAAGAAAAAGCTGTTTTAGTTCAACAGAATGCAGTAAAGAAAAAATAAGAACTTGGCCGACATGGTGGCTCATGAATCTCAGTACTTTGGAAGGCTAAGACAGGAGGATTGCTTGAACCCAGGAGTTCAAGACCAGCCTGGGCAACATGGAGAAACTCTGTCTCTATAAAAGATTTAAAAATAAAAAAAAAATTAGCTGGGTGTGGTGGTGCTTGCCTGTGGTCCCAGCTGCTCAGGAAGCTGAGAGTGGAGGATCACTTGAGCCCAGAAGGTTGAGGCTGCAGCGAGCCATGTTTGCGCCACTACCTTTCAGCATGGGTAACAAAGCAAAATGCAATCTCAACCAAAAAAAGAAAGAATAAGAATCAAAGAAAAACATAGTCAACACAAAATAAAATGATAGAAAGAAGTCCAAATGCATAGTAATTATAATAAATGTAAATATATTTTGACTCACTAGTTAAAAGGCAGAAACTCCCAGAAGTTTTTTTATAGAATATCTAGGTTTTTTATTCAAAAAATGGGCATAAAAATTTGAAAATAAGGCCAATTTAATCCTATTAATTTAAACAGAATTAAGGCCAACAATACTAACAAAGAGAGAGATAATAATCAAAGGAAAAGATAACTAATAAGATATAGAAATCATAAATTTGCTTCACCTAACATAATATCCTTGAAAATACATATGCCAAAAATTACCAGAATGTAAAAGTAGAAATTGACAAATTCATAATCACAGTGGTTTTTTTTAACACATCTCCATCAGAAACTGTTCCATTAAGCATAAAAGCACAAATGATTTAAGCAATACGATCAATAGCCTGATGTACATCCCAATAAATACAATAGGCAATCTTCTGTGAAACTGATTCTCAACACTGCCCAAAAAATTATATCACATAAACCAGACTATTGTTTGCAATAAAATTACAAACAATAGTAGCTTTGTAATTGAAAACATAAAAATACCTTTAGAAATTAAAAGGCAGATTTCTGAAAAAATTTAAAGGTTAAGGAAAAGCTTACATGAAAGTTACAAAACATTTAGTACTAACAACAAAAATATATCAACATTTATTGGATGCCACTAAACCAGGAAGCATATTTTAGGAAACAAAAAAGCCAAAACAATGAGATAAAATCTTCAATCAAAAAGCTAGAGAAGCTAGAGAAGTCACAAACTGAAAAAAAAAAAAGTGAAAATCACATATATGATCAAATATTTACATCTAGAAAATATAAAGGACACAACACTCAAAAATAAGGAAACAACCCAATAAAAACACTTAGACAAAGTTTTGAACAGATGCTTTACCAAAGAAGATACACAGACAGAAAATTATCATATGAAAAGATGTTCAACATGAGAGCCTGGGCAAATGGCAAAACCTCATCTCTACAAAAAAATACAAAAAGTAGTTGGGCATGGTGGCACATGCTGTTGTCCGAGCTACTCAGGAGTCTGAGGCAGGAGAACTGTTTCAGCCTCAGAGATCAAGGCTGCAGTCAGCAGAGATTGTGCCACTGCACTCTGGCCTTATCTCAAAAAAAAGAAAAACCTAAAATGAGATATCACTACATACTAAAAAGAATTGACCCCTGGGGTACGGTGGCTCACACCTGTAATCCCAGCACTTTGGGAGGCCGAGGCGGGTGGATCAAGAGGTTAGGAGTTTGAGACAAGCCTGGCCAATACAGTGAAACCCTGGCTTTACCAAAAAATACAAAAGTTAGCCAGGCATGGCAGCACATGCCTGTAGTCCCAGCTACTTGAGGGGCTGAGGCAGGAGAATTGCTGGAACCTGGGAGGCAGAGGTTGCAGTGAGCCAAGATCCAGCCACTGCACTCCAGCCTGGGCAACAGAGCAAGACTCTGACTCAAAAAAAAAAAAAAAAAAAGAATTGAGGGAGATCCAAGATGGCCGATTAGGAGCAGTTCAGGATTGCAGCTCCCAGTGAAAGTGCAGAGGCTGCTGCAGGTGATCCCCAGGAAGCAGGGCCTGGAGTGGACCTCAGCAGTCCTACAGCAGAGGGGCCAGACTGTTAGAAGGAAAACTAAGAAACGGAAATAACTTCATCATCAACAAACTAGACGTCCCCTCAGAGGCCCAATCTGAAAGCCAGCAACTACAGAGACGACAGGAGGATACACACACAAAGATGGGAAGAAACCCAGCACAAAAAGGATGAAAACACCTGAAACCAGAACACCTCTCCTCCAACAAGGGATCACAACTCCTCGCCAGCAAGGGAAGAAGGATGGACGGAGATGGAGAGTGATGAAATGATTGAATCAGGCTTCAGAAGGTGGGTAATATGAAACTTCTGTGAGCTAAAAGAACATGATCTAACCCAATGCAAAGAAACTAAGCACCTTGAAAAAAGATTTGATGAAATGCTAGCGAGAATGGACAACTTAGAGAGGACTATAAGTGAACTGATGGAGCTGAAAAACACAACATGAGAACTTTGCGAAGCATGCACAAGTTTTAACAGCCGAATTGACCAAGCAGAAGAAAGGATATCAGAGGTCAAAGATCAAATCAATAAAATAAAGTGAGAAGGCAAGATTAGAGAAAAAAGGGTAAAGGGGAATGAACAAAGTCTCCAAGAAATATGGGACTATGTGAAAAGACCTAATCTATGATTTATAGGTGTACCTGAATGTGACGAAGAGAATGAATCCAACCTGGAAAATACTCTTCAGGATATCATCCAGGAAAACTTCCCCAACCTTGCAAGGCAGGCCAATATTCAAGTCCAGGAAATACAGAGAACACCACAAAGATATTCCTCAAGAAGAGCAACCCCAAGGCACATAATCGTCAGATTCACCA
>CAUYQU010005564.1:0-103890 GCA_963574635.1 Cheracebus regulus
GTCAGGGTGGGGGTGGTGAACAGGGGGTGTCAGGTGGGTGTGACAGGCAGGGGGATCAGAGTGGGGGCAGGGGGCAGGGTGGTTAGGGTGGGAGTGGTGGGCAGGGGGTAAGGGTGGGGGCAGTGGGCAGGATGGGGGCGGTGGGCAGGGGGCAGGGGGCAGGGGGCAGGGTGGGGGTGGTGGGCAGGGGGATAAGGGTGGGGGCAGGGAGCAGGGTGGGGGTAGTGGGCAGGGGTCAGGATGGGGGCGGTGGGCAGGGGGCAGGGTGGGGGCACGCTGCTCTTCTGGCCCTTCAGCTGCTGGCACTGTGTGGCGGGGCCAGTCTCTAGACTGTGTTTCCCCAGTGCCCTTGCCAACATGGCTTCCCTTTGGGTTTGGCTGATGGGAGGCACTGGTGAGAGGCTGGAGGAGGGGGAAGGAGGGGCTTTCTGCCTTCCTCTCTGCATGAGGCCTTTGTCTGGGAGTGACTGTGTCCCTTCTGTGGCTCCAGCTGCCACTGAACAGGCCCTCCCTCCTTGGCCTGGGTGGCGTTGGTCTTTACTGGATGACCATGGGTCCTGGACTCTGCACGCTGCTCCCCCTGGCTCCCAGCCCTCCCAGGAGCTTCGTTAGGGATCCAGTTCGTCGCTTCTATCTGCTTTGCCCCTCATTAAAGCCCCCTTGGTGAGCCCACCCAGCCCGGGCTGTCTCCCATCAGGAGTGACTGACAGAGGGAAGGTGACTGCTGCAGGCCAGGGGACCAAGTGGAGCTGGGAGAGGCTGGGGGCTGAGTTTCCAGGTTCCCCTGTGGAGGTGGGGTTGGGGGAAGGGCATCTACCAGCACAACATGGAGATATAGGTCCGGAGGCGCAGGCCGGGGGTGCGGAGCAGGGTGCCCAGGCTGGCAGGAGCCTGGCCTTCTCTCAGCTCCTCCTGCATGGCTGAAAACAAGACCTGTGGAGGTGACGATGGGCGCTGTTGGCACTGGGGGTGGCGGGCACCTCCTCCTCTCTGAGACCTTCTTCCCAGGGAGCTGAAGTCCTTGTTGAGTCTCCCAGGGTGCCCTGTGCAGGGCCAGGGAGAGGGTCTGAGAGTCCACGTTTGAGGAGGACCCAGCCTCACCTCAGGGGTCAGCGAGTCCCACACTGCCCCCTTCCTGTTGATGGCAGCCACCCTCCGCAGCTCCTGCAGTGGTGAGGAGCCATCGTGCGGACTCTGCCAGCCACCTGAAGAGGGGGCGTGGGAGGGGTCACTGCCTGTGGCCCCAGGACCTGGCCTGCGCCAGCCTCAGACCGCCCCCCTGTACACCCTCCTCCAGGCCTAGGGCTCAGGGCGGCTGAGGACCCCCAAGGGCATTGTGGCAGCCATGCCCCCTCGGCCGCCCTCCTTCCCCAGCAGGCGACCCCTTCTGCTTGCTCTCTCCCTCCTGGGGGTTGCGGTTGGTGGTCTGCAGTTCTCATCCTGGGGCTGGCTGCGGGGCTGCAGGGAGGGAGGACTGTCCCCTTCCTGCCTCCCTCTGGACCCCACAGCCCTTCCCCTGCCTCACTAGGAACCTGACTTAGTTGCAGTCAGGGCCCTTATGGCTCCAGGACCACTGTCTCCAAGGCTGCCAGGGTCCACCCCTGTCTAGGCATCTCCCATACCACATGGCCTTCCTGTCCACCCCACAGCTGCATCCTCCTGCAAACAGCTTCACTGCCACCCTGGGGCTCAGGCTGGGAGCAGGGTCCCCACAGCACCAGCACCCTCTGGCTGCCCCCAGTTAGCCGACTCCTATGCCTCCAGCGCCCCTCACACCTGAGTCCCCAGCCCCTCCCCTCTTCGAGGCAGGACCCAGCCCCTCACACTGACCTGGTTCCCACTCCCCTCAGCGTCTAACCGAGCTCCTTGCGCCACCCCGCCCACCCTGCTGAGTGGGTGTCATGCCCGCCACTCTACAACGCAGCTGCCTTAGGCCTTGGCTCCTGCAGGTCCTTCAGCCAGACATGCTGTCCCCTGTCAGCAGCCAGGGTGGGGCCACCTGCCCCACACCCACCGGGACTCTGAGCTCCTTTGGGATTTTCAGAACGGGGGGAGATGTGGGGATTCCAGGTGCATATTAGAGGTAGAGTAGATGAACCTGGTGACCTGGTGCACTTGGTGGGGGGATGGTGAGGGAGAGAGAGGCATCATGGCCATTGTGACTCCACATCTGGTGAGTTTGGGGGCTGCTCCCCATGCTGGGGAAGGCTTCGGGAGGAGAGGCCTAAGGAGATGTTTGTGGGGATGAGATACCAATAATGGAGCCGTCACATGGGCAGTTGGAGGCGCGAGGCTGGAGGTCGCTGGGGGAGGCAGGACTGAGTGGAGATTTGGGGTCTGCAGCATTTGGAGGGAGCTGGGGCTGCAAGCAGGGGTGAGACTGCCTGAGGGAGAGAGTGTGGACTGCAAATAATGGTGGCTGGATCATTGTGGGTGACCCTGGGAAGGGCAATTTTGGTGGAGAAGAGGGAGAAAGCTGGCTGGGATGTGTTGGAGGTGACTGGGAGGGAGAAAGCGAGCCCCATTCTCAGATGTCCACACTCCAGCTTGTTCATCAAGCCCTAGGCACAGTTTGTGAGGCCACGATGTGTGGGATTCCCTATGAACTCCACGTCGGCAGAGACCACATACCTGTCCATAGCTGGTGTTAGCCGCTCCTGGGACATGGTAGGTGCTCAGTAGTTATTTGTTGAATGAATGAAGTAATGAATGAATGGGCACTTCTTCAGCACTGTGGGAGCATGTATACCAAGGAAAAGGGGTTCAGCTCTGTGGCCCCACATCAGCATAGGAGAACTTTTACCTTCCCCTCTCTACCTTCTTGGTGTTGGGGGTCAAGCTGCCACCCCAGAACTCTCTTGTCAGACATGATTGCCTCCTTGTGGAGCCACTGTGTGAGATGTAATTGTCGCCTGCTCCAAGGAGTGGCTGAAAATTGTTACTCCACTCCAAGCTGTTGGGTGGGAGAGATTTGTGGAGTCAGCCTTCTTCCCAGTATGGGTGCTGGCACCTGTTCACCACTGAGCCTCTGCTGTGCTCCTTTCTGTGGTGGTCCCAATGGCCAAACAACTACTAAGTGCAGCATCTGTGTATAAATGAGCCAGGCTCAGCCTTGCCCACAAATGGCCTCTGTCCGTCCATCTATCCATCCATTCAACAATCCAACCAGCCAGCCAGCCAGCCATTCCATTCCATCCATCCATTCCATTTCATCCATCCAACCCATCTATCCATTCATCCATCTAGCTATCCATTCCATCCATCCATCCATCCATCCATTCCATTCATCCATTCCATCCATCCATCCATCCATCCATCCATCCATCCATCCATCCATCCCATCTATCTCATCTATCCATCCATCCTTCCATTTCATCCATCCCATCCATTCCATCCATCCATCCATCCATCCATTCCATCCATCCATCCATTCCATTCATCCATTCCATCCATCCATCTATCCAACCATCCATCCATCCATCCATCCCATCTATCCCATCTATCCATCCATCATTCCATTTCATCCATCCATTCCATCTTTCCCATCTATCCATCCTTCCATTTCATCCATCCATCCCATCTATCCCATCCATCCATCCATCCATCCATCCTTCCATCCATCCATCCATTCCATCCATTCATCAATCAATCCATCCATTCCATTCATCCATTCCATCCATCCATCCCACCATCCATCCATCCATCCATCCATCTATCCAACCATTCATCCATCCATCCATCCCATCCATCCATCCATCCATTCAGCTACCCATTCAACCATCCATCCATCCATCCATCCATTCCATCTATCTATCCATCTGTCCATTCATCCCATCCATCCATCCATTCAGCTACCCATTCAACCATCCATCCATCCAGCCAGCCATCCATTCCATCTATCTATCCATCTGTCCATTCATCCCATCCATCCATCCATTCAACTATCCATTCAACCATCCATCCATCCATTCATCCATCCATCCCATCCCATCCACCCATCCATTTCACCCATCCATCTATCCATCCATTCAACCATCCATCTATTCCATCCATCCATCCATCCATCCCATCCATCCATCCATTTCATCCATCCATCCATCCATTCATCCATCCAACCAACCATCCATTCAATTAAACTATACAATCCAATCCATCTATCCGCCAACTCACCCATGAACTCCTCCAATCCACCCATCTGTCAACCCATTTATCTGTCTATCTCTACCTACCTATCTATTTCTACTTACCTATCAATCCATCCATTCAACAAATATTTTATTTATCACCTACTATGTGCCAGGTGCTTGGCAAGGACCAAGCCTGATTTATTTCAGGGCAGTGCTGACATTTCCTAACCTCCCACACATGCCGGCCCTGTGGGGGACTGTGGAGTCCTCTCTGATGAGTGGGTCCTGGTCCCTGTTCTCTAGCAGACAGACACATGCATCGATAAGGTCAGCCTATGAGGCAGACTGCGGCTGTGTGCTGTGTGTGCGTGTGTGTGTTGTATCTTTCCACCCGCTCCCACAGCCTAGCTCAGTGCTGCCATCTCTGGCACAGAGGAGGGGCTCAGAAGATGGGCTTGGCAGCACAGATGCCAAGGCAGGCAGGTACAGGGGAGGGGAACAGGTCAAGAGGTGAGGAGAAGGAGGGAAGAAAGGAGAAGAATGAGTAGGGGAAGGTGCACTTGGAAGGAGTAGGAGAGGCACCCTGGGGACCTGAGCCCTGGCTGGAGTGGGTGTCTTGGGCTTGTGGCTGGTCCACTCTGCCAGGCTCCTGGCTTTCCTGCTGCCCATGCACCCCTAGCCTCTAGCACTCCCCAGCCCCCAGGGAAAGGAGAGTCTCCCATTCTCCCGGTTGGAGAGTGGGCAGGGTCTCCTCCGAGAAGGGGAGTGGGGTGCCGCACCCACCATGAGCACTAAAAGGAGAGGAAGAAGGCGACTGAGACGGCCAGCTGCAGCAGCGGCCAGTCCCGCACTCCGTAGGCCACTGTGGCCATCAGGACATGGCCGAAGCTGAAGCCCAGAGAGTTCAAGGTCATCACCAAGGGTCAGGCCCGAGCCGCTGTCCACTCCATCACTGCAAGGAGACCAAGTGGGTCAGCCCTGGAGCCTGCATGGAGCCCCCTGCACGGCGCCAGGTTGGAGACCTACGGAGACTGCCTGTGTTCATCATGACGCCCACCAGGGCAAAGGCCAACAGGAAGCGGAACAGGCAGTACACAGGGAAGGCGGGGGCGAAGGCAGCTGCTGTGCCCGTCACGGCCATCTGCAGGTAGCTCCAGGTCAGCACCAGCCTGCGCCCGAGCCTGCGGCACAAACCAGGAAGAGGTGGGATCTGTGGCTTGCCATAGCACTGGCCGGGGGTAGGGTGGGGTCTGGACCACCGAGAGCCCACCTTGTGCTTGCCCAGTGAGCTAACACTGAAGCGGCACCTGGGTGAAACCTGCATTCTCCACCCATGGAAGACTCTGGACCACAAGGAGCATCCCGAGGCGGGAGCCAAAGGGAATGGGCTCCAGTCGCTGGGAGCACTCAGGCCGCAGCTGAAGGCAGGTGCGTGGCCAACCCCGTTTTAGCAGCAAATGTTTGCTGGGGAGCAGCAATCCTCTACCACTCCCAGAGTAAAGTGGGTGAACTCGAGGCTCAGAGAGGGTTCCAGGTCTCCCTACGTGGCACAGCTGAGGGTGGCAAGTGCGAGACCCACACCCAATAAGTAGGGTGCTTTCTAGACTTGGTTTTGTGAGGCTGATTTGGGGTGCGTTGGGGCCAGGGGTCTAGGAGAGTAGGGGCGGTGAGGGGAATGGGGGCCTGCCTGGACTGGGTGTACTCACCTGTCTGAAGCAGGGCTGCACGCAGCAGCTCCCACCAGAATCCCAGCCAGGTAGATGGACTGGGCCATGGGCTTCAGGGCATGAGAGTCACACACCAGGTCCCACTGGTGGGAGAGGAGGAGGCTGAGCTCAGGAGGCTGGGAGGGCCCCGGCAGAGGGGCAGAGGAACTGTATGAGAGGGCGCTGGAGAGCTGGGCGGGGTGGGTGGCCTGGTGACCTCTCGGGTTTTAGAGCAAGACCCCGTGGAACAGGGAGGGCACAGTTTGTGCCGCGGGCACAGTTTGGCCTTTGGAGGAGCCACCCTCTGCCTAAGCACCTCCATGGCTCCCTATTGCCCAGTGGGTCTCTGGCCACATCTGCCTCTCTCTCCTGCCTCTTCACTTGGCAGCAGCCACCCAAGCTGACACCCTGGCCCTTCTCCCAGAGGCTGCTTCCTCTTGTTCTTTATGAAGAGGTCCTTCCCGCTTGCTGGGAGAAGCCGCCCCTCTCCACCTGCCTGGATTTGCCTAGTGCCCAGTCTGGGAGGCAGCCTGGGGTGGTCCCTTACCCTGTGTGCTTTGGGCTCGGGGAATCCAGTGAATCATCACTGAGTCCCCTGCGGCTGAGTTGACCCGAGTCACAGCTGATGCATCAGCAGGGCAGGGACCAGGTGAGGCCGGCGAGGGTCCAGGTGCCAGCGTTCAGAGGTGCCCGCCCAGGTGTCCCCCGCACCTCCGGGAGCCTGGGCTGGCCCTGTCTGTAGACGGATCCCTGCCGCCCACTCCCCTGTGTGTGGCTGACAAGGGGCTGAGAGGCTGGAGAGTGAGCGGGGCCTGGGGAGGCGGGTCCCTCCCAGGACAGGACCTTTGAGTCCGACCCACTGTGATCCATGACCCTGACCTCTGAGCTGGGGGACTGAGTGGCTCTGGGGGAGGCCCTACCTTGGTCACGATGGTGGAGGTGAAGGCGCTGTGGTCGTAGACCCAGCCGTCCACACACAGCTCTGTGTCGGCCTCGCTCCAGCTGGAGGCCGTGGCGTTGGGGTCCAAGAGCTGCCACTGTGGCTGGCGGAAGCGGCGGCACTGGTGGGGCCTCTGGTTGGGGCCCGGCGGGATGGAGACAGCCAAGAGTGCCTCGGGACTCAGCTCTCCTGGGACGCCGGCCTGGGCTGTGCTGTTGTCCAGGAGGGGTGCCCAGCAGCGGTGGCTGGGCACGGCAGCCAAGAAGTTCTCCTGCATGCTCTGGGTGGCCAGCCACGTGACGGAGACCATCAGAGCCACTGTCTGGAGAACCTGGAACCTGCCCAGGCCACCCACGAGGTCCAGGAGTTCAGAAAATGCCATAGAACCTGCTCCAGGGGTCCGGGAGAGGGGTCCACTTCACAGGGACTGGCCCAGAGCAAAGCGACCCGGGCGGCAGGCCTCCTTCCCCCCCAGTGGTGCCCACAGTGGCTTCTCCAGCTGGGCGGCTGGGAGCATGTCAGCAGCCCCTGGCTTCTCACACTCGGGCTGGAGGCTCAGGCTCTCTGAGCATCTGACTGCTGGTGTCACTTGGGGTGGCTCCAACCAGGTCCTGAGGCCACGCGAGGTGATTCCGAGCCCTCCAGCCTCTCCCCGGAGAGGCAGCTGCCGCAGCCCTCCCAGAACAGCTGACTTTGGGAAGTACGGAATGTGGAGACTGAAGACGTTAATTCCAGGCTGGAGTTAAAATGTGACCGGGTGATGCTTGTGGAACTGAGTTCAGCAATCATTTCCTCGTTGAAAATTTAACCAGCGCTGAGGGAGGCTCAGGCCCGAGGGAACCTCGGCCTCCCCCACTCTGGGGGCCGGGGCTGGCCTGGTCTTTGCCAGGTCTGGGGAAGGCCTGGGTTCTTCTCTTGGCGGCTGTGGGATGCCAGGGCTGCCTGCTCCCTTCAGTGCCCCTGCCTGCCCACATCCCAGGGTGGCTGAGCCCAGAGAAGGCGGGCCAGAGGGTCCCCCTAACTTGGGGCTGGGGAGCTGTACAGGCCTCTGGGTGGCCCTGGGTCACTGAAGTTGCCCAGCCTCTGCGCCTCCCAGGCTGCGCGGCCTGGCCCCGCTCGTGGCCCCGCCCCGGCCCCCGCCTCCACTCACCTGCCGTGGTTGATGTCCTGCGCCCCCTTTGCAGTCACCCTGTCCTGAGCCCTCAGAGGAGCTTCCCAGCATCAGCAGACACCCCAGAGACTCCCCAAGTTCAGTGTGTCCAATGCCACCCCGAGATCTCTGTCCCCTCCCCAGATCTACACCTCCTGAGAGCCCCACTTCAGCTATGGCCTCCCATGTCACAGTCCCTGGCCTGGAACCCAGCATCTTGGTTCACACCTCGTGCTCCCTGCCTCCCGATCCCACCAGGGGCCAAGCCCTGCTAGTTTTGCCTCCTAAGGATTTCTCTCTCCCCATCTCCCCCACTCCACAGCGATTCCTGCCCTGGCCTTCCTGCCTTGACTCCTGCCCCTGGACTCACCCCACACTGCAAACCCTTGGGTCAAATCCTGCTTAAAAGCCAAGGGGCTCCCAGTCAGCAACAGCTAGCAATGCCTTACCAAGGCAGGGGGGCAGGCAGCAGTGTGTGCTGATACAGGGTGTGGGGTTCAGGAAAGGCTAGACTGAGGCCAAGAGAGCTCCCTTGATTGCAACAGCTAATTCTCTAGACAAAAGTCCAGAGTACACAAAGGAGTTAGAGAGAGAGAGAGAGAGTGTGTGTGTGTGTGTGTGTGTGTGTGTGTGTGTGTATGTGGCCAAATGGGGTGGCTCATGCCTGTGATCCCAGCACTTTGGGAGGCTGAGGTGGGCAGATCACTTGAGATTGGGAGTTCAAGACCAGCTTGGCCAACATGGCAGAATCCCAGCTCTACTAAAAATACAAAAGTCAGATAAATGTGATGGTGCTGCACATCTGTAACTCCAGCTACTTGGGAGTCTGAGGCAGGAGAGTCTCTTGAACCCGGGAGGTGGAGGCTGCAGCAAGCCGAGATCATGCTACTGCACTCCAGCCTGGGTGACAGAGCAAGACTCTGTCTCAAAAAAAGAAAAAAAAGTGTATGTGTATGCAGGTGTGTGCACATGCCTGTGTATGTGTGCACATGTGTTTGCACAAGTGCATGTGTGTGCACGTGTGCATGAGTACATGTGCAATGCAGCAGTCATGGCAACCCAGGTGTTTGCTCTTATGTGCTTTGGGAATAAAACTCTCCATTTGAGGCACAACTCCCCTCCCATCTACTTCTTTTTGCTTCACTCACTCTTTCTCCTGCTCCTCCACGTGGCTTACCAAGCCTACTTCTTTGCCTCCCTGGACTCCGCACCTTGACTCATCCACTGCTGCCTCCATGTGCCCTACAGGTACTTGCTCAGTTCCCATCCCTGTTCATGCTAGACCTCCAGCCTGGAATGCTGTCTCCACGCTCACGCTTAGGCCACATACTATGTGGACTGGGAACATTCCAAATACTGCCTCCCCCAGCAGGCTCTCTTTGCTTATTCCTGCCTACATCCAGGGCTCAGAGTTTTCAGTGGAGTCCCATCTTTGCACTGTCCTGCATTCTTCTTGAACCCTTCACCTCAGGTGATCCACCTGCCTCGGCCTCCCAAAGTGGCGTGAGTCATAGCACCCAGCCATGTCCTGCATTCTTCTATTATGGTCCAGTTGGTCTTATTTCCAGCGAGCTCCTCATAGTCTGGGATCCTTCTTTAGAGCCTCTTTGGAAGGGATCTGGATAACAAATATAGGCTCCATGAAGACTTGCTGAAGTCCATGGATGATTTTTTTTTTAAACTTCCATTTTTTTCTAATTATGAAATAATGTATACACTTCCTAAAAAATTCAGAACATATTGAAAAGTGTAATGAAAATAAAGATCACTCATACATTCAACCAGTGAGTTACACTACTGTTTACAGTTTGGTGGAATATGTCCAGACTTTGTTTTAGTAATTGATATGTTTAGCTTCATCAGCCTGAGCTGCCAAATAAGCTTTACATTTCTTTTTGTAAAATCCAGAAGAAAAGCCTCTGCCTTTTAATTAGTGATTTTAACCTGTTCACATTTATTGTAATTATTGACATGTTTAGACTTACTACATTTTCTTGTTTACCACATTTTCCCTTTAAATCTTGGTTCCTTGTTCCTAACTTCTACTGTATACATTAACTTTCCTTGTTATATTCTTCTTCTGTCTTGGTCTGTCAATTGTACGTTTTATTTCTGTTACCCTTATATTTGAACACACAAACCAAGGGCTATTTGACACCATCTTCCCTCTTCAAACCTACCTACCACCTTCTCTTCCATCCTCTCTCTCAATAGATGACCTTTCTTCTTATTTCATGAAAACAAAAGAAGCCAGCAGAAGCCAACAATCTAATTCTCTCACCAGCTCACCTGCCTTGGTGCCCCCACATTCTGCCTTCCCTCCACCCAGTTTGGTCTCTCTCTCATCCATGCTGACTCCTCACTATGTGCCTAGAGCCCACCCTCCTTTGCCTGCTCACAGCTCTCTTTGGTATTTGTCTTTTCCTACCTACTGGATCATTCCCATCAATGTACAAGTATGCCATTTTTTTCTGTAGTCTTCCAAAAAGTCCCCCTCAGTTCGAGCCCCTCTTTCTTCTTAAACTACCACCCCTTTTGCTTCTATTTACAACAAAATTCTATGAAAGTATTATTGACACTCATTTTCAGTTTCTCTCATCCCATTGTTTTGTTTTTTTGGATTCATTCCCATCAAGCTACCACACCCAGCCCCAAGTCACTAGCATTTTAATTTCAGAATGTATAATTTCCATTTCAGAATCCCTATTTGGTTCTTCCTATAACTGCCTCTTCTTGTTTCCTAGTTTCTACTTGTTTTATGGGTGGAATAATTTCCTTGATATCTTAGTGGATATTAAGAGTATTTTCCTTGGGATGGGTGTGGTGGCTTATGCCTGTAATCCTAGCACTTTGAGAGGCCAAGTGCCTCTCAAAGCACTTTGGATCATCTGAGGTCAGGAGTTCAAGACCAGCCTGGCCAACATGGGAAAACCCCACCTCTACTAAAAATACAAAAATTAGCTGGGCATGGTGGTGCGCAGCTGTAATCCCAGCTACTCAGGTGGCTGAGGCAGGAGATTGCTTGAATCCATGAGGTAGAGGTCGCAGTGAGCCAAGATCACGCCACTGCACTCCAGCCGGGGCAACAGAGTGAGGCTCTGTCAAAAAAAAAAAAAATAGAGTGTCTTTCTTGTTAATAATATGAATATTCATTTGTTGAACAGACTTTACTGAGTGCTGATAATGCACCAGCCACTGCTCTAGGCACAGGGAGGCAGCAGTGAACAAACAAGATAATTCCCTGTTCTCATTGGTATGAGGAGCGACACGCCGATGAGAGACGGAAACACACCAAGACATAAATGAATATAATGTCGTGACAAGCAGTGATCATGCTGTGGAGAGAACAAGACAGCATAAGGGGTAGAGAGTAAGGGTCATGTTGCCACTTTGGGTGGGGCAGTCGGGGAAGACCTGTCTGTGGAGGTGGCATTGAAAGAGACCCAAATAGATGAGGGGGCAAAAACGCACAGTTGACTGGGGAAAGAATATTGCTGGCAGAGGGAAGGTATAAGCTAAGGCCCTGTGGTGGGCATGTGCTTTTATGCTCAAGAAGTAGGAAGGAGCTGGGCACGGTGGCTCACGCCTGTAATCCCAGCACTTTGGGAGTCCGAGGCGGGTGGATGGTCAAGAGATCGAGACCATCCTGGTCAACATGGTGAAACTCCGTCTCTACTGAAAATACAAAAAAATTAGCTGGGCATGGTGGCGCATGCCTGTAGTCCCAGCTACTCGGGAGACTGAGGCAGGAGAATTGCTTGAACCCAGGAGGCGGAGGTTGTGGTGAGCCGAGATCGTGCCATTGCAATCCAGCCTGGGTAACAAGAGTGAAACTCCATCTCAAAAAAAAAAAAAAAAAGTAGGAAGGAGGCCAGTATCGTTGGGGTGAAGTCATGAAGTGGGCGGGGAAAGCAGAGCAGCGATGGGGCTGAAGCATACAGATCCTTTCAGGGTTTTGAGGAGAGGAGCCGTATGAATGCTCTGACATATATTTTTTAAAAGCCCTGACTGCTGTGTGGAGAACAGACTGAAAATGGAACAAATATAGAAGAAGGGGTTCCCCCAGGAGGCTGTTGGGGTGGATCATGTGAGCAATGAGGGTCAGGGCTGGGGGATTAGGGGATCAGGGCAGGTGGAGAGAAGGCTGGGGTTGGGGCATGCTGCTTTGCTTTGATTAAATATAGGGCCCAGGGTGGAGAAAAAGGACACAGTGATGATCAGGCGGGTGTGAGTGAATGGTGGGCCACCTACGGAGATGAGGAACACTCGGGGAGAAGCAGGTTTCAGGGGAAAGTGAATCTTTTTTGTGTGATGAGATTGACATGTATATTAGCCACCCAGGTGGTGTCATCATGGAGAGACTTGGGATAATTAGGGGGTAAGAGACATTTTAAGTCACAGGGCTGGTTTAGCTCACATAGAGGCCAACCTTTCATAGCAAAGAGACGACGTCCGTCTCTGATTGTGAGAGGTCGGGGAGAGGATGACCCAGCCAAAGCGCTGTGAAGGCAAAACCAGCGAGGTCAGGAAACCAGGACAGCCGGATGTCCCAGAGCCAGAGTGAAAAGCGTCTGGCAGAGTCAGTCAGCAATGTTACATCCGTGGCTGGGCACGGTGGCTCACGCTTGTAATCCCAGCACTTTGGGAGGCCGAGGCGGGTGGATCACCTGAGGTCAGAAGTTCGAGGCCAACCTGGCCAACATGGCGAAACCCTGTCTCTACTAAAAATACAAAAATTAGCTGGGTGTGGTGGTGTGTGCCTGTAATCCCAGCTACTCAGGAGGCTGAGGCAGGAGAATTGCTTGGACCTGGGAGGTGGAGGTTGCAGTGAGCCAAGATCATGCCATTGCACTCCAGCCTGAGCAACAAGAATGAAACTCCATCTCAAAAACAAACAGTCACATCCTGCTGAGAGGCAGAGTGGGATAAGGTCTAGAATTAGCCCCTGGATTTGGCAGCATGGACCTCTCTGAGGACCTGGCTCAAGGGTTTGCCGTGGAGTGCTGAGGAGTACAGGGGGCGCGGGAGCCGTGAGAGTGCTGGAGGCTGGGAAGCCGAGCCGGTGAGTACAGGCAGCTCACCTAAACTCCACGGAGAAACAGGAAAATGGGGGTGTGGTCCGCGTTCATTAGAGTAACGCTGGCTGCTGTAGCAAGGCAACCTCAAAATGCGTAGCAGCCCAAACACAATAGAAGTTTATCTGTTGATTGTGTAGAATCCCAGATGGCTGTTGCTGACTGTGGGCAGCTCTCCTCCAAGAGGCATCTGGGAACGCAGGCTCTCCCTGCCTCGCAGCTCTGGGCTTGGCCTCCACGCCGGCTGTGCTCACGTGCATCCAGCCACAGAGGGGAGGAGAGGGATGAAGCATCTACCTGCATTTAAAAATTTTTATTACATTTTTTGAGATGGAGTCTCACTCTGTCACTAGTGAGTGATCTTGGCTCACTCTGTCACCAGTGAGTGATCTGCCTCCCGAGTTTAAGCTATTCTCCTACCTTAGCCTCCCAAGTAGCTGGGATTACAGGGGCACGCCAAGTCCGGCTAATTTTTGCATTGGTAGAGACGTCTCTACTTTGCATTCAGTAGAGACGGGGTTTCACCATGTTGCTCAGGCTGGTCTTGAACTCCTGACCTTAGGTGATCCTCCCGTTTCAGCCTTCCAAAGTGCTGGGATTATAGGTGTGAGCCACTGCGCCCAGCCCGCATCCACCTGTATTTTGACCGTTTCAGCCCAGAAGTGACCCACATTTATTCCGTTCACACCCCACTGCTGAGAACTGGTGACAAGGCAGAAGGTGGGGAGGGACACAGTTCCTGGCGAGGCTGCTGCTTCCAGGCCACCTCTCAACACTGGATGGGGAAGCGTGGGTGCTGTGGGCACTTGGCCATCTCTGCTGTGGGGGCTCACACGATTGTGTTATTGAAGCTTTGTTTTCAAGCAGGGGGGTGATTACAACTCGCTTGTGTGCTGACGGATCGCATGTTAGAAAGGGAACCCTTGATGATGTTGGCAGTAGAGATATTTGAGCAGAGTCCTTGAGACTGTGAGAAGGGACGGAACCCAGAGCAGACTGGAGGGCTTGGCCCCACGAGTTCATTGCCAGCTGCAGGCGTTGAGGGTGATCGTGTGGACACACACGGAGCTGTGTGTTGAGAGGACCAGAAGGGCCAGGGAAATAAGCAGCAAAGTAGGCTCTTGAGCTTAGGGAGGTGTTGCAAGTTTGAGGAGAGAGAGGCGGGAGAGCCAATGCACCAGGGAGAGATGGTTGCTGCTGGTAGCCCTTGGGGGTCTGTGATGAGATTTTGCCTCCTCTGCAGGGGGCAGGCGAGGTGTGGACAGAGTTCGGTTTGGGCACGCAGGAGCCTGGCCAGGCAGCAACAGGGGAGAGAGACGGGGCCGCTGCACAGTGTGTGTGTGCAGGGGAGTGGCTGCAAGATGCCAGAGGAATCCTGGGCGGCTAAAGGGACGTGAGTCCGTCGGGACAGTGCCGAAGGAGGGGCGCCGAGTCCTGGAGCCTGCAAGGTAGAAGGACTGTTACGATCCAGGTGTGGAGGGGAGCCCGGGTGCAGAGCTGGGAGGTGGGCAGCTACTGCTCTGGTGATGAGCACTAGACCACAGGGGTGAGTGATGGGTGGAGGGTAAGATTTTGGGAGGGGGAAGGGTTGAGAAGCAGAGAGTGGAGGCAATGGAAGCAAAGCCGATGAGAGATCCTGTGGCTGTGAGGCCTCAGCCCAGCCCCGAGCCCGCCCTGGTGCCTGCCAGGTATTGTTACTGGCGAGATGGCATCTTTTCTCCAAATGGGCACAGGCAAGCAGCTTGTCAACATATTCTTTTTTGGTTGGTTTTTTGGACCTGGGGTTGCACGGTGGGCATCTTTCTGGCCGGTTCATGCAGCAGGTTTTTTGTGATTCCTCCCAGCCCCTCATGTCCTGTGGTGACAGCAGCTGCCTCTGGTCCCAGGCCAGGCAGGAGAAAGGGCAGGCAGGAGCATTCACTGTCATGACTCAGCAGGGCTGGCCGAATCCAGGCGGGCGGCTGAAGGGGGCAGCAGCCAAAGCTGGCCACGCTGGCTCAGGGCATCAAGCTCTGCACCCCTGGAGCTTCCCCAGGGGTTGGACAGGGTCGCTGCAGGATCAGAGCCTCCACTTTCCTCCCAGCCCTCGTCTTTGTGGTCTGAGTTCTTGGAGGTAGAACGGCACTGCTGGGAGAAGCTCTGCGTGGACCCCTTAAAGGGCCCATGAGCCTTCAGCTTGTCAGCCCCTGCTCAGAGTCTGAGCTCACTCCCCAGTGTCTTGGGAAGGAGGCTGAGGCCATGGGAAGCCTCTTGTCTCCCTTCAGCTGCTTCCAGTATGCGGCCTGGACTCTGTCCACACAAACACCGACTCTCTTCGGAAGAGGTCCCTTGCTCCTATCTCCGAGCCTTTGCTGTTTCTTCTACCTGAATGCTGTGCCCACCGTCTCTGCCAGTCCAGGCCCACCCCTCTCTCCTCGCTTCCTTTTCCCCAAGACCCTCTAGAACAGTGCCCACCGCCTAAAGGGGCTTTGAGTCAGGTGATGGGCTGCAGGTTCTCTAAGGGCCAGGTCTGAGTCACTGTGCCCCTAACAGTGCCCAGCACAGGACTGGCACACAGGGTAGGTCTCAGCCAGGGCTGCAGAGAGGCATGGCCATCTTCAGTCTTGGTTTAAATTCAGGTCTTCTGGGCCTTGATTTCCTCATCTGTGGAAAGGGCATCGCACTCTCCACTCTGCAAGGGGGTCTTTAGGGCAAAATGTCCTGGTTTCCCAGGGTCCTCCTCCAACCCCCGGGGTGTCCACATGAAGATAATGAGGGCCCCTGCCCACGTGAGGCTCTAGAGTGCCAGCTCCTCTGAAGGTCTGCTCTCCTGGGCATTGGTTGTTCCAAACTGCTGTTTGGTACAGCCTGGGCCACTGCCTTTCTGAAGAATGTCACTGGCTTTGTTCCTTGTCACTACTAAATATGCCCAAACGTGGCCACAGGCTAACTTGAAATTCCCCACAGAACAACTGGGAAATGCCCCAATGCTTATGATGGTAATGATGATGGTGGTGATGGAAATGACAATGATGGTGTGCTGGTGGTGGTGGTGGTGGTGGTGACTGGGATGGTGGCCATGGAGACTGAGACAGTGATTCGGTGCTGATTAAGATGGTGATGATTGAGATGATGATGGTGGTGATTGAGATGGTGGTGCTGGTGGCCAAGAAGAGGTAAGGGAGCATGGTGATTAGGGAGTCCTAGAGGGAGACTCAAATCAACCACTGCCCTAGTGCCCTTGGAGCACAGGAGAGCTCCCTCACCTCCCACCCTCCAGCTTGGACTGCTCTCCCTCTGGACCAGGTTCTAGATTTATGCTTGTGTAGCCCAAAGCCCAGCAAGAGGTTTTCCCAGAAGAGCAGCCGCCCTGTGGGCTGTCCCCGGGAGCAACCATTTCCACCTCTGCTTCACACGCTTGGCCCCTGCCGCGTCCCCAACAGCACTCGCTCAACAGCCCCTCCCTCCCTGCATGCTTCTTGACATCGCTTGAATCAAAATGCATTTTCCTCTGGCCTGAAGGCTGCTGACCCCTGGAAGCAGGCAATGCCCGGCCACCTGTGTGTCCCTCCACCCACGCAGAGGCCGCATTGTGAGGAGGTAGCCACTGGCTGCTGGCTCGGCACCAGCTCAGGCAGGTGGCCAGGGCTGGCGGGAGCACACTCGTGGCTTTAACCTACTGTGAGCTGCCATGGCCCTAACTGCAGGCCCCACACTGCGCAGACCCCTTCTCTCCAGGCCCCGGCCCGAGGGGTTCCTCTGGCCAAGTGAGCAAATCTGCCTAAGTAGGCCAAGGAGGGCATGGGATGGTGTGACCAGGCTGCCCTGCCCTTTCATGTGCCTGGCTGCTCCTATAAGCCTGGCCTTCCAGCTCCAAAGGGACTTCGCTCTTCTTGTGTCAAAAAGATGTTTTATGTTAAAATTCAACAAAGAGATGTTAACCAGGCGTCAGAACCAGGCTCGTCAAAATGGGAGCTGCTCAAACAGGCTGAACTTTGTACCATTCTGTGTTTGTGGAGGGTCTTGCCCATAGCCAGCGTTTTCTGGCTGGCACATTTTAACAAGGCCGGATGCAAATGCTGCCCCCAACCCTCTGTACCGTTCCTCTGGAGCCAGTGCCCACGGGCCCCCTTCCTGTGGGCTCCCACGATTCTCAGCCTCTGCCCTGTGATTCCAGCATCTTTATTGGAGATGTTCCATGCTGGTTGAGCTGCATTCTCGGGAATGCCGGTCTTCTCATAGAGAGCTGACTCTTTTTGACTTTGTGAGTTGCAGCCTATTCAGAGGAGCGATTTTAAGTGGATGCAAGGACAAGTCTTACTGCGGGGAGGGCAGGGGGAGGCATGATGTGGATTTTGGCACAATTCCTCTCATCTCATCGGAAAACAGTGTGGGATTTGGCCGGCCATGTGCAAACACACTGTGCGAGCAGGAGCCTTCTTTCCTGCTTCTGTGGACACAGGAGCCACACGGAGTGAGCTCAGAGCAGCCAGTGCCGGCCAGGGCTTCAGCAGACCCCGAAGACTCCCTCTAAACGAGAGGCAGTGTGGCTCACTAGTTCCGTGCACAGACTCTGGGCTCAGGCTGCCTGGATTTAAACTCTGCTCTCCCCAAGCTGTGTGGGCTTGGGAACGTTCTTAATCCCTTTATGCCTCCGTTTCCTCCTCTGTAAGATGGTGCTGCAGCTCTGCTTTCATCAGGCTCTTGTGAAGACTAAATGAGTTTATACGAATCACCTAGAACTGTCCCTGGAGTGCGGTGAATGCTTTATGTGTATTGTTATTGTTATTATGAATGATTTTTGACAAGGAGGACTGTGGGAAACACGTGGAAGCTTCCAGAGGCTGAACTTGCGAAGGACCCATGAGGAGCCAGGTCACCCTATGGTCAGATCGGGCCAGCAGAGATGTCATTTGAAAGGCAAGGCACCAAACTGTACGCAGTATCATGAGGCTTTTGAAAACCTGGGTGAGGCTGGGCATGGAGGCTCATGCCTGTAATCCCAGCACTTTGGGAAGCCGAGGCAGACAGATCACAATGTTAGGAGATCGAGACCATCCTGGCCAACATGGTGAAATCTCGTCTCTACTAAAAATACAAAAATTAGCTGAGCACGGTGGTGCACGCCTGTAATCCCAGCACTTTGGGAGGCCGAGGCAGGCAGATCACAAGGTCAAGAGATTGAGACCATCCTGGCCAACAGGTGAAATCTTGTCTCTACTAAAAATACAAAAATTAGCTAAGCATGATGGCTCATGCCTGTAATCCCAGCTACTTGGGAGGCGGAGGCAGGAGAATTGCTTGAACCCAGGAGGCAGAGGTTGCAGTGAGCTGAGATCGTGCCACTGCCCTCACAGAGTGAGACTCCATCTCAAAAAAAAAAGGAAGAAAAAAAGACAACCTGGGGTGAGATGTTAGTCTTTTCACATATGGCTAATGTGTGCTTGGAGTTTTAACAAAGATCTCTTTTTTTTTCTAAAAAGAACACCCATACCACAGATGTCAGGAGCACTGGACCTTCGAGAACTAAATACAATTGGCTCACTCCCCATCCATGCTTTTGAGCAAAGCTAAGGATCTTTTTTGAGATGAAGTCCGGCTCTTGTTGCCCGGGCTGGAGTGCAATGGCATGATCTCAGCTCACTGCAACCTCCACCTCCAGGTTCAAACGATTCTCCTGCCTCAGCCTCCCAAGTAGCTGGGATTCCAGGCATGTGCCATCATGCCAGGCTAACTTTGTATTGCTAGTAGAGATGGGGTTTCTCCATGTTGGCCAGGCTGGTCTCAAACTCCCAACCTCAGGTGATTCATCTGCCTCGGCCTCTCAAAGTGTTGGGATTACAGGCGTGAGCCACCTCGCCCATCCAGTTTTTTAAATTTTAAGACACTGCCATTCTTCCTTTTTTTTTTTTTTTTTTTTTTTTGTAAGTGCGCGTCCTATTTCACCTTTCCACTGTTGGCCGCTCTATGGAAGCGTCAACACTGGGTCTTTTTAATTTTTGCCATTCAGTGGGCGTATGGTGGCATTTCGTTGTGGTTTGAATTTGCATTTTCCTAATGATGTCGATTGTCTCTTCTTGGCCTTATGGCTACCTATAGGTCCTCTTCGGAGAAGCATCTGTTCAAACCTTTTGCCTTTTACAATTGGACTGCCGTTTGATTGTTGTGTTCTTTACGTTTTCTAGGTAGAAATCCTTGGTTAGATACAGATTTTTCCAATATTATCTTCAAGTTCGTGGCTTGCCTTTTCATTTTGTAACAGTGTCTTTTGGAAAGCAAAAGTTTTTGGTGTTTATGAAGTCCAATATGTTTTTTATAGTTCATATTTTTGAGTACTAGTTAAGAAATCTTTGCCAAACCCAAAGTTGCCAAGAGTTTCTCCTGTTTTCTTCAAAAAAATGTTATAATTTTAGCTCTTACATTTAGGTCTATGATACAGTTAAAGTTAATTTTTGGAAACGGTGTGAGTTAGAGTTGAGTTTCTCCCTTCCTCGCTGCCTTCTTTTCTTTCTTCCTTTCTTCTCTCCCTCCCTCCTTGCCTCTTTTTCTCTCTTTCTCTCTTTGTTTATATGTGGCTATCCAATTGTTCCAGACTCATTTGTAGAAAAGATGATCCTTTCCTCATTTTAGTTGATTTGGTGCCTTGATTGAAAATCTATTACATTTAAACCATAAATGCATGGCTCTATTTCTGAATTTTTGATCGTATTATATTGAAAAAATGTTCTCCAACTTTGTCCTTTTCCAAAATTGTGTTGGATAAGCTAAGCCCTTTGCATTTTCTTATAAACGTTAGGGTGAGCTTGTCAATTTACAAAAAGTAAATCTGCTGGCATTTTGACTGGGATTTCATTGACTCTAAAGACTACGTTGCGGAGAACTGACATCTTGATAATACTGAGTCTTTCGATCCATGAACAAGGTGGGTCTATTTAGGTCTCTAATTCCTCTCAGTTCTGTGGTTTACAGTTCATGGGTCTTGGCTTTCTAATTGGAATTTTCCCTGGGTGTCACATTTTTCCATGCTGTTATTCAATGGTATTGTGTTAAAATGTTCAATTTCTGGTAGTTACTGGTATACAGAAATACAATAGATGTTTGTATGCTGACCTTGCTAAACTCATTTACTAGTTCCAGTAGTAATTTTGTTGATTCCTTAGGATCTTCTGCATAGACAATCATGTCATCTGCAAATGAAGGTAGTTTCATGTCTTTCTTTCTAATGTGTATGGCTTTTACTTATTTTGCCCACATTACCTCACTGCCCAGGACCAATGTTGAATACAAACTGTGAGTGTGGACATCCTGGCCTCATTCCTGATCGGAGGGGAAAGCAGGCTTTCACCGTGAGCATCATGGCGCCTCTAGGGGAACAGGGTGCCCATCTAGGGCCTTGAACAGGTTGAAAAAGTTGCCCTGAATTCATGGTTTGCTGAATTTCTTTTTCTTTATAATAGAATGATTTATTTATTATTTATTTTTTATTATCTTTTTAAAAATTATACTTTAAATTCTGGGGTACATGTGCAGAACGTGCAAGTTTGTTACATAAGTATACGTGTGTCATGGTGGTTTGCTGCACCCGTCACCCTGCCATCTACATTTGGTATTTCTCCTAATGCCATCCCTCCCCTAGCCCCCCACCCACTGCTAGGCTTCCCCAGCCCCTCACTCCCTTCGGTGTGTGATGTTTCCCACCCTGTGGTCTCAGTGTTCAACACCCACTTATGAGCGAGAACACATGGTGTTTGATTTTCTGTTCTTGTGTCAGTTTGCTGAGAATGATGGTTTCCAGCTTCATCCATGGCCCTGCAAAGGACACGAACTCATCCTTTTTATGGCTGCATAATATTCCATGGTGTATATGTGCCACATTTGCTGAATGTTAATGATCAGGAATGGCTGTAGAATTTTGTCAAATGATCTTTCTTTGTCTATTTGGATGACATGTGGCTTTTCTATTTTGACTTGTTCATAATTTGGTTTGTTAACTTTGATTTTAAATGTAAAACTAACTTTGCATTTCTGGGATAAAGTCCACTTGTTCATGATGTATTGCTCTCTCTCTCTCTCTCTCTCTCTATATATATATATATATGAACATATGTACCTATATAGAAAATATACAACTACACACACATATGTAAATATATATACATGCATAGTTGGATTCAACTTGCTAAATGTTTGTTAAGAATTTTTATGTTTGTGTTTTATGTTTGAGCTATGTAATGGTTTATAGTTTTATTTTCTTGTAATGTCTTTTTCTGGTTTCAGGGTAACAGAATGAGCTGGAAAGTGTTACCTCATTTTCAATTTTCTGGAAGGTTTTGTGTAGAATCACTATTATTTCCTGCTTAAATATTTGTCAGAATTCACCAGTGAAGCCATTTGGGCCTGGAATTCTCTCTGTAGGAAAGTTTTAAAACATAAATTCAATTTAAAAATAAGATTAAAGGCTAATAAAGTTATCTACATCTTGTTGAGTGAGCTTTGGTAGTTTGTGTTCCTCAAGAAATTGGTTAAAGTGTTCAAAGTTTTTGGCAAGATATTGCTCAGAATATTCCCTGATTATTGTTTTAATGTCTGATTCTTAGTGATGTGTCATCTCTCATGCCCTAGATTTGCAGTGGGTGTCTTTTCTGTTTTTTCTTTCTTTTTTTTTTTTTTTTTTGAGACAGAGTCTCACTCTGTCACCCAGGCTGGAGTGCAGTGGTGCGATCTCGGCTTATTACAACATCCACCTCCCAGGATCAAGTGATTCTCCTGCCTCAGCCTCCTGAATAGCTGGGATTACAGGTGTGCACCACCATAGTGGGCTAATTTTTGTATTTTTAGTAGAGATGGGGCCAGACTGGTCTCGAACTCCTGACCTCAAGTGATCTGTCCACCTTGGCCTCCCAAAGTGCTGGGATTACAGGAATGAGCCGCCATGCCAGGCCTTTTTTTCTCTTGACCACTAAGGCTAGAGGTTTGTAAATTGTATTGATCTTAAAGAACCACCTCTAGGTTTCACTAATTTTCTTAATTGTTTGTTCACTTCTTTGATTTCTCCTGTGTATTATTTCTTCTGCTTACTGTAGGTTTAATTAACTCTTCTTTTTCTACTTTCCAGGTGGGAGCCGAGGTGTTGGATTTGGGACTCTCTTCTTTTCTAATGTAAGCATTCAATGATATTGATTTCCCCATAATCATTACTTTAGCTTCACCTCACAGATTTTGATGTGTCATTTTTTCATTTTCACTCAGTTCAAAATATTTTCTCATTTCCTTTGAGATTCCTTCTTTGACCCAGGGGTTACTTAGAAGTGTGTTGTATAGTTTGAAAAGGTTTTCTATATCTCTTTCCATAGTAGATTTCTAATATAATTCCATGCCGGTTCAAGAACATTCTTTGTATGATCTGAATCCTTGAACATTTACTGAAGTGCGAGGAAAGGTTGGGAGTCCATGGTGGCCTGACCAGGCAGGGGGACAAGTGTGGTCCTTATGGTGAGCCACTGGGGGACTTTCAGCAGGAAGAGGGTTTGGTTTGGATTGCGTTTCTTTCCTTTTTTTTTTTTTTTGAGATGGAGTCTCGCTGTGTTGCCCAAGCTGGAGTGCAGTGGCATGATTTCAGCTCACTGCAGCCTCTGCCTCCCAGGTTCAAGCGATTCTCCTGCCTTAGTCTCCTGAGTAGCTGGGATTACAGGCATGAGCCACCACAACCGGCTAATTTTCGTATTTTTAGTAGAGATGGGGTTTCTCCATGTTGGTCAGGCTGGTCTTGAACTACTGACCTCATGATCTGCCTGCCTCAACCTCCCAGAGTGCTGGGATTACAGGTGTGAGCCACCGCGCCCAGCCTGAGTTGTGTTTCTTAATAAGCATTGTGGCTGTTGTGCAGAGGGCAGTGTAGACCTCAGGGACCAGTCTGGGGCTACAACCGTGGTGTGAACCAGGGTGTAGCCAGAGCGAGGGGGAAGTAGGTGGATTTGGGAGCCATGAGGAGGCGGCAGTGATGGACCCAGCAGGTGTACACAGGGTGTGAGAGGTGAGTTGAGAGGCCTGAGATTGAGGTTTCCCTGAGTCGGGTCACCGGGGAAGGGCATGGGGGTAACTCTGTGGCAGGACCACAGATATCAGGGGCATGGAGGGGTGGAGGCAAGGGCTAGGACTCTAGCATGCTAGACAGAGCCCTGGGCTAGGATCAGGGCCACGTCGGCCGTGTTTCTGCGCGCCGGCCAGTCCGCCTCTCTGCGCTTTTGCTCCTTGCCTCTGAGATGGGCAATCAGCCTCGACCATCCCAGAGTTTTCACAGCCTGGGCGAGCGAGGTCTGTGCATGAGTCAGAAAAGGTGTCCCCTCTGAAAAGCCAACAGCACAAGGCCCCCCGCGGTGGAAAGCCTGAAGGTAAGGTTCAGTATGACGTGCTGCCTCGACACCTGGCAAAGCCGGAAGGTCCCGCGGACCTGCTTGTGAGCTCCCCTGTCCCCTTGCACTCCGCCCCTGTGGATGAGGCTCCCTGGCCAAACAACCCTCACCCAGGGGGCCAAGTGTGGTTCCTCTTATCCTGCGCTTGTAAGGTTCCATTTCTCGCCAGCCTGAAGCAAATTGAAACAAGCCAATCACGCCCTCCCACAGAAGCCGGGAGTCACCCCACCCTCTCTGTGCTCCAAAGCCAGCTTCCCGCAGCCCTGCTGTTCACTTGGACCCTTAGCGCACCCCGCCCCTTGAGGCCCCGCGTGGCGTGCGGTGCCATCTTCCCAGGCTCTGAGCACATGTGTTTGGTGACCTGCTGCGTCTCCTCTGGCTGGTGTTCGGTGGTGTGTTTGGCCATCCTCATAACCACAGGGCTGGATGCCCTCCCTCACTGATGGTACATAGAAAGTGATTAAAACAGCTCCTTTCTTGGAGTGGACATAGGCTTTACTAGGGTAGGTGGTGGGGCCATCGTAGGCGGGGCTGACTTTCAGACCCCACATGCCTCCTTGGCTGCGTGCCTTGGGGCAGTGCAGAACGTGGACACCTGGATCTGGTGGCTCTCTCAGTAGGTTCCATTTATTTGGTCAGTGCTAAGATCAGTTCACCCTGATACCTGTCTTGGGGGGCGGGTCCTGTGATCATTCCCATTTCACAGACGAGGGCTCTGTATATGATGGGGTGACATTGGAACCCAGACTCCAGCTGGCATGGCTGAGTGAGGGTATAAAGACATGAGCCTGGCAGGGAAAGGGCGGGGACCCATCTTGTTATTGGGTGGGCATGACCGCCTGCACAGGCTCCTGTAGGGCTGGGGTAAGGTGGGGAATCTGATCAGGGCAGGGAGAAGAGAAGTGAGCAATGGAAGCTGCCTCCAGCCACAGCAGATGGCCACGCTGTCCACTCGGCCACGGCTGCCTGGCCTCTGCCACGCCAGGCCCTTGGGGTCACCCAACTTGTCTCCACCCTCTGATTGGAGAAAAGGCAACTCCTTCCTCAGGAGTCTTTGTCTAAAGGGGCTCCGTGCAGGCAGAATTTCTAGAACCAGGTACTTTCCACAGTGACGGCCTCCTGCCGGTTGCCCTGGGCCTCCGTTGATTTCCTAGAATAATCCAAAGAAAAGCAGTGCCATGTGGTGAAGCAGGTATGCACTTGGGGCTTGGGACAGAGCGGGGGTCCAGTCTTATCAGGGGCTAAACTCTATGACGTTAGGTTTTTACTCCTTTCTGCGTACCCAAGCATGGGACAGTGCCTGAAGCATAGTAGGTACACAACAAAAATCATTAAGTTAAAGAAAAAATGAAGTCCCAGTGTCTCCAGGCCTCACCAGGTGTCCTTAGGCAAGTTATGTAACCCTTCTGCATCTCAGCTTCCTTGGCAAAGAAATTGGACAGTAACAACACTGGTGTGGTTGTTGCATTGGTTAAATAAAATGACATAAAACAGTAAGAGCTCGATATTATTGTTACTATCATTGTGACCACTGTTTCCATCAGAATCGAGGAGGTCCCATGAACACTCACCAGGACACAACAACCACATGCGCAGAGCGCCTGCTGCAGGCCTGGCATTTTCCCAGGTGCTTTAAAATAATAATTCCCTTAAACCTGAAAACAACTCTGTGAGCCAGCTGGGTTTCGTAGTGTTTTTTGTTTTTTGCATTTTTTTTAACTCCATTTTACAAAGGAGGAGACTCCACAGAGGTGGTTCTGGCTATAAAATGCGCTAGGGAGTGTTCCCTCACTTCTCTCTCTCAAAGAATGGATGTGAGATGGCACCATCTGTTCTCGAGGGTTTGAAAGAACTCACCTGCTGATCTGTCTGGGACTGAAATTCTTTGTGGGAAGATTTCACTGGGACAGTGGAGACTATCTGTATCTTCCTTTGTCAGTTTTGCTGGGAGAGGTTAAGTCACTTGCCCAAGCAGGTGGGGAACCCAGGCAACCTGGCTGCTGAGCCTGGGCCTTCAACCATTACATTTCCTGCATGACGTATGATCACATTCTATGCATGAGACTTTGGATAAGTCGCTTTCTCTCTCTGACCCTCGTCATAGTACGGGGATAGTAACAGCACCTTTCTGGCAGGATTGTCGGAAAGATTAAATGGTTTCAGAAACACAGGCCTTGACGCCCTTGAGCTTCTGCCCTGGGTGGCCCTGGCCTGTCTCCATCCTGGCCCAGGAAGAGGCCTGACCCAATGCCCCAATGCCCAGGGTCACAGGTCACTCACTGGCTCTCCAGGTCCTGGACAGTGTCAGGGAGTGGAAGTCCCCGGGTCTCCGGGAGGAAGAACAGCACAACCAGGCTGGAAGCAATGGAGATAACGCCATAGACGAGAGGAGGCAGCAGCGGCAAGGCTTGGCGGCTCATCAGAATCAGGGGACCCATCATACCCCCCAGCCGGCCCACCGCGTGCATAAGGCTATCTGCTGTCATCCTGTGGGTGAAGGGGAGGGCACAGATCCCTGTTACAGCTGCCCCTGTGGCAGGAAGACAGGTTAGCTGGGCCCATGGATGCCAGGAGAAGGAAAGTGGGCTGAGGAATTGCCCTCCTCAAGGCCTCCTCTAATGCCGCCTCTTCCATGGAGCCCACCCAGATTTTCCAATCTAGTGTTTCAGGGGAAATCTCCAGGGCCTACGTCGTTTTTCCTGCTCTTGGGTACCCTAACAGCTTCTCCACACTCCCGGGAGACCACTGAGCTCCCAGCTCAGGCTTTCCTTACGATATCAACAAAATCAATACATGTTTGTCCAAGCAACAAATTTTAAAATGGAGAAATGAGTGAGTAAGTGGTGGAAGGAGCATTGGGCTCAAAGTCTGGAGAGCTGGGGTCAGTCCTCCCCTTCTGCTAAGCCGGTCCTTCACCCGAGCCTCAGTTTACCCAATTATCAAATGTGAGGGTGGCCTAGACTCTAGACCACTGGTTTTCCATTTGTGTTTTGTGATGCCCTTGGGTTCCAAGGAGGTGACTTGGGGTTCTCTGGGGGCAGGGAGGGCATGGCAGGAGGTGAGCTGAGGGTCAGCACGGCCGCCAGGGCAGCTCTTGGTCTCCTTATCTGAGTTCTTATAAGATTCCACCTGGACAGATGGTTCTGTGCTCACAACGGTGTGAAAACACAGACCCAGATGTCCCTAGGGCTCTGCTGTACTGCTGCCGGCTGGGCGCAGACCCTCGCGGGGAGGAGCTGCCTGGGAGGCCCATTCCCTGGCCACCAGGCCCTTCTTTGCCCTCCCCACTGCCCTCCCAGGACAGCTCTGCTGCCCTTGGGGCATGGCCTGCAGCCCAGCTTACCGCACTGTGGTTGGGAAGAGTTCAGCCCTGTAGATGGAGAGGCAGGTTAGGCTTATCCCAAAACACCCCTTTCCCAGCACAGCCAAGACCACACGCAGCGTCTGCAGATCTGGGTACAGGAAGAGAGAGTGGGGTTTGCCCGATTGGGTCCCCAGGGGCTGGACCACGTGCGGCCAGCCACCCTGGGGCAAAGGGGCCCCCGGGCTCCCTACACGTCCCCGGCCCTGCTGGCTTGGTGCGGGGCTGCCAGGGCCGGGTTGGGGGACGGAGCCTAGGAAGTGATACTGTGGAGGTGGCCCGAGAAGCACAGGCAGAAACCAGCCAGGTCTGGGCCTCTCGCAGCTCCTAGGGCCCCAGGGTGCTTCTTGCTGTGGAAGAGAGTGCCCTGGAGCCAGCCCACAGCAGCCTTCCTCCTGCCCCCCAGACTCCTGTGTGGCCAGGAGGCAGAGAGGTCTGGGCCCCTTTCTGGCCGCAGGCCCGGCCTCCCCGACACGTGGTTCCGAGGAGGCTCCTGAGCTGCTGGGAGGGCTCGCCCTTGTTTGCGTCCCCACAGCTGCTCACACTCAGAGCTTGGGCTGCCGCCTGCAGGGCCCTGGCCGCCTCCGTCCTCACTCCCGCCTTCCTCCCGCTCTGCCACCACCACCGGACATGCAGCCTTGTCCCTGTCCTCTGGTCTCCCACCCTGAGCAATACAAGGAGACACGGAGAGGGATTCCAGGTCCTCACAGCCTCCCTCATTTAGAAAGAAAACAGAGAGGCCGCTCCTGGGGCTGGGCGGGGGGTGGGGGGATGTGCCCCCAGCATGCTGAGAGCAGTGTGGTGGGGGAAGCAGGGCCTGGTCCTCACCCCCTCCAGCCCACCCACCTCACCTTGTGGCACCAGCGTGTTGGCCAGGATGGACAGGCCGGCCATGACCTGGAACCCCGCCAGGATGGTGCGACGGCCAAGAAAACTGAGCAAGAGGGCAGTGGTGGCCCGGCCCAGGATGTCCACGGCCCCGAAGAGGACCTGGAGGAGGAAGATGTCACGGCCCAGGCTCTGCAGGTCGAAGATCAGCCCGTAGAGGGAGATCAGTAGAGAGAAGCTGCGGGCAAGGCTGGAAGTCAGGTCCTGGCCCTGCGGCGGGAGGGCGCGGACAGCAAGAACATCTCCCACCAGGAGCTGCCTGGGAGGGCATGGCCCACCTGGGAGGTTGGCCCACCCTGGGCTTGTCTCAGCCAGCGGTCCCAGAAGGCTGCCGAACTCAGGACGCAACCCCAGTGTCAGACTCTTCCAGGAAAGGGCAGGGAGGGTGACGACCCCATCCCTTCACATGCAGGCTTTGGGTCAGGGGCAGCGCTGGGCTGGGGCGTTGCCTCTCTGGCTCTCTGGCTGGGACACCCCCCTCTCCAGGCTGGGACCAAGCCTGCCCTCTGGGGTCTCTGAGCTGCCCCTCACTTCTGGCCTCTCCCTCTCCGGCTTTGATTCTGATAACCAGTCACACGGTGCCAGTTCCTTTGTCTTGGAAGATAGGAATCATGACAGGATGGGGTCTTTCGGGAGACCCTGGGCTGCACTGCCCAGACTGAATTCAGGATGGAGAGCTGCCCCCCAGCCCCTGGGAGTGCTGTCCCTCCTCTGGGGACAGCAGCCTGTGGCCGGTTCCTGTGGGCCAGAGGGACCACCCAGAAGGGCGCCGGCTCCCAAGCCCCCAGGCCCAGGCTGGGTCCAGGCTTCGCCGCATCTCCCCTCCCTTCTCCATCTCAGGGTCTCTGAGCGGCCCCTGACTTCGGACTTGGCCCTCTCTGGCTGTGATTCTGATAACCAGTCACACCATCCCAGTTCCTTTGTCTTGGAAGATGAGAATCATGCCCACTCCCCCGCCCTCCGAGTGGCTGAATTTACAGTATTTAAATTCCCCAGGTTTGGAGATGGGATTTGGATCCACAAGCGGCTGCAAGGTGAAATTCTTCTTGGCCGTGTTTAAAGTCTGTGCCCCTCCCAGCTCAGCCCAGACACGCCTCCCAGCCGGCCCCTTAGGCGTCGCCTGATTGTATCATCCAATAAACGTCGGACAACACCAGCCCCAAAAACGCAGAGTAAAATCGCAGTTCCCGCACATGCCGCAGTGTTCGATGAAGTTCATGCGAGTGACGTGAGAGTCACTGGGCTGTTGCTCAAAGCGGCCGACGCTAGGCCTCGGACAGATAAAGGAGCAGCGATGGGTAACGAGTCAAGACAAGAAGACCCGCAAGGTCACCGCTTCAAAGCCTCTGATTTGAATAACAAAGGTTGCAGAGCTGGCCCCAGGGAGAACTGAGGAATCCTGGAAGGTTTTTTTTTTTTTTTTTTTTTTTTTTTTTTTTAAAGAACTGGCCCCGGGCGTTTGCAGGGAGGGCACTGCTTCTGATTTATCAGAAAAAAAATTGAAGTTTAAAAAAAAGGGGCATGATCTATCATTGTTCTAAAATGTAGCAAATATTTGCCATCATAACCCATATGTAGTTGAATATAGCATAAAAGAAATATTTTCTTCCACTTTAGTTTTATTTCAAGATAAAAGTCCCAATCAAACCTGGTCCTTAGGTTTTGTTTTTTTTTTGACAGGGTCTTGCTCTGTCACCCAGGCTGGAGTGCAGTGGCACAATCTCAGCTCAGGGCAGCCTCTATCTCCTGGGCTCCAGTGATCCTCCTGCCGCGTTTTTTGTTTTTTAGTAGAGATGAGAGGATCTCACTATGTTGCCCAGGCTCGTCTTGAACTCCTGGGCTCAAGCGATCATCCTGCCTCAGCCTCCCTAAGTGCTGGGATTACAGGCGTGAGCCAATGCATTTGACTGGTCCTTGCTTTTTAATATCCTCTTTTGGATGTCACCTTCACCACCAACACCCCATCACCACCTCCACACTCCATCACCACAGCAATGCCGATACCATCACTAACAGCACCACCACCATCCACACCCCTATCACCTTCACCACCAATTTGTTTTAAGGGCATTTTCCTGGGCCCAGATGATCTTGGGTCCTGGGGTGGACCAGGGTCTAGCCATGTGGGACCTGGGAGCTGACAGCGCCAGTGGGCCGGGTGCTAGCTCGGCCCAGTTCCAATGCCAGCTCCGTCATCTTGGGCTTGTTCCTTACCTCTGTGGGCTCCACTTTCCCCATCTGTGACTTGGGGTTGCATCAAGGGGTCAGTGAATGCTGTTCACCTTTTAGGAGCATGGGCCTGCTCTCTAGGAAAGGGCTAAGTCTCTAGCGCTGGCCGACAGTGGTCCTCCACAGACAGGGTTGTTCCCCTGGCTCTAGGTACCCTCGCTCTGCCTCTGTCTTGGGACCTCCCTGGGACCCTGGGACCCTCAGCCTAGACCTGCCTTTCCCTCCGGCTTCCTGCAGATGGCGGCCTCCAGATCCCCCCCTCCCCCCGACCCCTCCATCCCTGTCCTCGATCCCTTGATGCCGATGCCCCCGCGAGGACTCCTGCCTCCTGAGGCTGCCTGTGTCCCGTCCAGCTAGAATGCACCCGCCGAGGTCTGCAGGTGCTGTTTTACCCGGACACCCCGCCTCCCGCCTGTCCCAGCCCTGCCTCGGGGAGGGCTGCCAGGACGGCGTACCTCGTACCTCGTCACCAGCACAGGGCAGCTCCTCCGGCGGAGCACAGGCACGCGGAACAAGTCCAGCCCCGACCGTGGCTCCTTGGCAGAGGCCACCTCCTCCTCCATGCTGGACATCAGCACCTTCCGGGGAGAATGGGGGCACCGTGAATGGTAGGGCAGCGGCCCCACCCCACCCCCGTGCCAGAGAACAGTGGCCCAGGGGCCAGAGTGACAGGGGAGCCCGTCCCGGGCCTCAGAAGCCGGATCCCCAGGGGACGGGGCCGGGAGAGGGCAGAAAAGGTTCTCTCCAGATCCCGGCTCTTCTGCAGGTTTGGCCCAGCTCTGGCCCATCAGCTCTAGCTTGCCTCTTTCTGGAAGCCTTCCCTGATCCTCCTGCCCCATCTTCACTCTAATCTCTGGCGGCAGCTGCTTTCTCAAAACAGCTACCTTCAAATAAGCATTCTGTTTCCCAAGACACACGGAGAAGCCCCATGAGGTGGATGTGTGCTCTGCATGGGTGGAGGTGGTCGGTGATGGAGGTGTCGGTGTGGGCACTGTTGGTAATGATGGTGCTGTGACTGATGGTGGCAATGGGGGTGAAGGTGGTGGAGATGTTCTGAAGAGATGGTGGCTGTGGGGTTAGTGATGGTGGTTATGGAGGTGATGGTGGTGAAGGTGATGGAGGTGTGGAGGTGGTGATGGAGGTGATGGTGGTGAAGGTGATGGGAGTGTGGATGGTGGTGGTGCTGGTGGTGATTGTATCGGCATTGCTGGTGGTGATGGAGGTGTGGAGGTGGTGATGGGGTGTTGGTGGTGAAGGTGATGGGGGTGTGGATGGTGGTGGTGCTGGTGGTGATGGTATCGGCATTGCTCCACCAATGAAGGTTTAGTGAAGGTGATGGAGGTGTGGAAGTGGTGATGAGGTGTTGGTGGTGTCTGTGGAGATGCTGGGCGGGCAGTGCTTGTGGCTGTGAGTGGGGGTGGTACTGGAGTGGGTGGTGCTGATTTTTGAGGCCACGTGGATTATCCATTAGTGGATAATTCCTGTCTCAGGTCAAGTCTTGCAAACAGCAGCATCTCACCTCTATGGTCAGGTTCTTGGCTTCCTTGTGGCCATTTATCCTGGCCACCTTTCTGAGTTCCTGAAGCGCTTGGTCGGGTTTGCCCTTAATAATCAGCCACCGGGCGGATTCTGGCAGCCACCTGTAAAGAGGCAGGTGTGTAGCTGGGAGTGCACACTGGGCTCTCCCCCGGGGCAGGGTGGGAAGGGGCAGTGGTACAGACCCTCCAGCTGAGAGGAGCGACAAGGCAGATGCTTCTGAACCGCTGCTGCCCAACCAGGAGTCTGGCAGTCCCCGAAGGTTTCAGAATAAAGCTGACTCTCAATGCCTGGCCACCCACCTTCCCAAGTAAGTCACCTTCATCTGGCTCGCCTGGCTGCCAGGAGCCTGCCCACCTGAGCCCTGCACACAGCCAGGGCACAGGCAGCCCTAGAGCTAGCCTCTTCACCAGTGATTCTGGGTCCATTTCTAGGATCGAAAGGTCACTTGGTGCGTTTTTTAATTTTATTTTATTTTTTTATTTTTGCAACAGAGCCTTGCTCTGTCACCCAGGCTGGAGTGCAGTGGCATGATCTCAGCTCACTGCAACCCCCACCTCCTGGGTTCAAGCAATTCTCCTGCCTCAGCCTCCCAAGTAACTGGGACTACAGGCGCATGTCACCATGCCTGGCTAATGTTTTGTATTTTTAGTAGAGACGGGGTTTCACTGTGTTAGCCAGGATGGTCTCGATCTCCTAACCTCGTGATCCACCTGCCTCGGCCTCCCAAAGTGCTGGGAATACAGGCGTGAGCCACTGCACATGGCCTGTTTTTATTCTCTTCTTTTCTTTTCTTTTTTTATTTAAAGCATGTTTAAACATCCCCAGGCAGGATCAGTTGGTTTTATAAAACCAGCCTGCTTCTCCCTAACCTCAGGGGCAGATGGGCCAGGGGAAGCATTTTCCTGATGGAAGGCACAGGATCTGTCCTGCCCACCGGCTCTCCGCCCTGTTTGCAGAGAAGCTAAGGAGGACTTCTGCAGGCAGTTTGCCATAGTGGTGAAGAATTAGCCTGCCTGGGTTCAAATCCTGCCTCTGGCATTCACCGGCTGTGCGTAACTTTGGGTGAGTGACTTCACCTTTCTGGGCCTCAGTCCTTCATTTGAACGTGGCGGTAATCACATTATCTTCCTTATTAGAAGATGTGTTAATATGCATGTGGTGTGATGAACTGCACCTGGTGCACACCTGATGGGTGTGGTGGGGATGGCCTAATTATCGTAATCGTGATGGCCTTCCTCCTCACGTATTGATCTGTTTGTGGAACGTAAGCTGCGTGGGGTCAGTGGCTTTTGTCTGTTTTGTTCACTTGTGTGTCCCCAGCACCTACGACCCTCTGCGCCTGTCTGTGTCTCCTTCCTCAGTGCCAACCCAAGAAGGGCTTTCCAGACCTGGGATTTTTGCAGCCCCTAAAATTATAATGGCAACGATCTATTTTCATACCCAACGTTGGTCCTCGCTGTATGTAAGGAGTCAAGCTGGTGGGTGGGGGCTGGTGGGTGGGGGCTGGTGCAAGCACTGGGGAAGGATGACGCCCACAGCCTCAGCACAGGGGAGGCGGCGTGGGGCCTGGGGGGCCGCGAGAGCAGAGCTTCCACTGCGGCCAGAGTTCCACCCAGTGCCCGCATCTTCCAGTTTTTCCAAGGAAGGTAAAAATACTGCTTTTGTTTTAAAAAACCTTCTGCTTCTTAAATGTTAGCAACTAGTTATGTGTGTGTGTGTGTGTGTGTGTGTGTGTGTGTGTGTGTGTGTGTGTGTGTGTGTGTTTTGAGATGGAGTTTTGCTCTTGTTGCCCGGGCTGGAGTGCAATGGTGCAATCTCAGCTCACTGCAACCTCCGCCTCCTGGCTTTAAGCAATTCTCCTACCTCAGCCTCCAGAGTAGCTGGGACTACAGGCATGCACCAGCACATCCAGCTGATTTTCTATTTTTAGTAGAGATGGGGTTTTTCCATGCTGGTCAGGCTGGTCTCAAACTCCCAGCCTCAGGCGATCCACCCACCTCAGCCTCCCAAAGTGCTGGGATTACAGGTGTGAGCCACCGTGCCCAGCACAAATATATTTTTTAAATCAACATTTGAGCCAGTGCTGTGCCAGCCCAACATTGCCTTTCTGGGCTGGACGGGAGCCACGGATGTCGGGCTGCAACGCTCAGCCTAGAACTGTGAATCTCTTGTCTCTCTCCAGCGAGGGCCCCGCTCATGCCACTGCCCTTCTGTGGCCCTCCACGGCTCTGAACCTACCACCAGCCAGGGAGGTGAAAGTGAGGGGACCCCCCTCCACCAACACCCTGGGTCTCCTAAGGAAAGGTCCCACGTTGTACTGACCAGGATAACAGGAAGATGGCAAAGAAGGTCACTGATACTGCCAGCTGGAGGGTCTGCCAGTCCCGCAGGGCGAAGGCTATGCCACCTAGGGCTGCCTGGCCTGCACTGAAGGAGCATGCCAACATGGTCAGGGTGACTGCCCTCCTGCTGCTCGTGGTCCACTCCACCACTGAAGGGTGCAAACAAGTGCAAGTGAGGCCTCCTGGGCAGCCAGAACCCCATTCTCTCCTGCCACCCCCCGCCCCCACGGCAGGAGTGCCCTGAGCCGGGGACTCACTCAGGACTAGCGCACTCAGGATGATGCCGGCAATCCCAAAAGCGGTCACAAACCGCAGGCCGCAGTAGATGAGGAGCGTTGGGGCAAAGGTGGTGCTGGTGCCTGCCACGGCCGTCTGCAGGCAGGACCAGCACAGCATCGGCTTCCGCCCAAGCCTGTCACAGGAGAGAAGCATGCGGGGCTGGAGAGGGGCCCCTGAGGAGGTGGATATGTGGGCAGGTGCCTGCCTTCTGGGAGTTCAAGGAAGTCGGGGGATCTCCTGCAGGCAGCTCCTCCTTCTTGGAAGGTTTAGGGGCACGCTCAGAGTGATTTTGTTATAAAAGTGGCAGGTACCCTGCCACGGGAGGGGGCAGTTTAGCCTCATGCTTAAGAAAGGGGTTTGTGGCCGGACACGGTAGCTCATGCCTGTAATCCCAGCACTTTGGGAGGCTGAGGCTGGAGGATCACTTGAGGCCAGGAGTTCAAGACCAGCCTGTGCAACATAGTGAGACCTTAGTCTCTATTAAATAAATTTTAAAATTAGCCAGGCGTCTGTGGTCCCAGCTACTTGGGAGGCTGAGTGAGAGGATGGCTTGAGCCCAGGAGTTTGAGGCTGCAGTGAGGTATGATCACGCCCCTGCACTCTAGACTGGATAACAGAGTGAGACTCTGTCTCTAATAAATACATTAAAAAAGCACAGATCTGGGTTTGAGCCCCAGCTCTGCCCTTCCTGGGTGACCCTGGGTGTGTGACTCGACATCTCTGAGCCTCAGTTTCCCTATCTGTCACACAAGGGCATCCACAAGGACATGCCTCACAGGGCTGCTATGAGAATCAAGACACTGGGAAGGGGCTGCGAGTGGGGAGCCGGAGACCTGGCCAGCTGCTGCTCCCCGCTGTGCGCTGTGAAGGAGAGCTCTCGGGGAGTGCACAGAGCCCTCAGCCCTGGGCTGCTGTGGCCTCCAGGCTGGCTGAGCCTGAACTGCAGACCGTGTTTAGCTCCACTCAAGCTGGTACTGCTCAGAACGGAAATGCGAGGCAGACCTTGGCCACACCTGTCTGAGCAGCACCCAGGAGTAAGGACACTCGCTTCATCCTCACAACAACTGCGTGGTGAGTCCCCACTGCTGGGGGGAAACTGAGGCTCAGAGAAGGGAAGAGATCCACCTTCTAAGACAAGGCTGGGAATGGTAAGGCTGGGATTCAGACCCAGGTAGTCAGACCCCCGCGCCGCTGCCGGGAGGGTGGAGGCATGAGGGAGCGGGAAGGCAGTCCTCCATTCGAGAAATAATGACTGCCTGTCCACCACGGTGCGGAGGTGGGCTCTGGGGCACAGTCCCCAGGTCCCTGTGTGTCCATGGGGACGTGGACAATCAGCAAGCCTTGAGCCAGCTGGGCATGGTCAGAGCCAGGCACTGTGATGAGGGAGCGAGGCGGGGCGGGACAGTCACATCTGGGGCAGGCGGGAGTCTGGCTCCGTGGCCTGGGAAGGCCTCCCTGAGGAAGTGCATTGAGCTGCGGCCCGAGTGTGGGCACCAGGCAGCGTGGGCAGGAGCTTCTGGGTGAAGTGCAGTCACTGAGGCGCTTGCAGGGGGGTGGGAGCTCCAGGAGGGGGCCGGTGGAGCTGGGGGTGGGGGAAAGTCCACCTCCAGCAGGGCAGGAGGTGGGCAGGAAGGGACTGTCCTCAGCGCAGTAGGGCCCTCGGAGGACTTCCAGCCGGGTTGTATCGACTGGATCAACCTTCAAGATTTTGCAAAGTCACTAGTGCTGTGGCAGTGTGGACGGCCACTGCAGAGGACACCTGCAAGAGGCCGCAGCCCGCCTGGTGAGAGGAGATGGGGGCTCCGGCAACGGGACGCTGTGACAGAGAAGGGCCTGGGCTGAATGGGGTGAGGAAAGGGGGTCAGGGGACAACACAGGTGCAGCATGGTCCACAGGGCGGGGGGCTGTGCTCTCAATGGAGGCTGCTTGGGGAGCGGGGGTGGCGAGGAATCAGCAGCTCAGCTTCCAGAACAGGAAGAAAGGGAGGAGGGGCCGCGGGAGGAGGGGGGCAGGAGGAGGGGCCGCGGGAGGAGGGGCAGTGGGAGGAGGGGGAGTGGGAACAGCTTCCTGGGAGGTGGAAGGAAAACCAGGAGTGAGGATGTTCTGGAAGCCAAGAGAAGAAAGTATGTCAAAGAGACGCTTCTTCCCGCCAGCAGGCCTGAGCTTCAGTGTCTCCTGGTGTGAGACATTTTCAGTCCTGCCGCTGGCCCTGGCATGCCCATCACCTGTGCCCTGTTCCCCTAGCCAGCCCCAGCCTCATGTTCCGAGGTGACCTGTGTCCTGAGCCCCACTTGGCTCCAAGCTGGGGGCGAGCGGAACGTGTCCCTGCCCTCCCCACTGCCCCAGCCCCCATCTCTGCTGGAGGCATCTGTTGCATCTAGCCAGTGTTTGGCCCACACGAGGCTTCTGGGAAGGCCTTGAGACCTGGGGACAAAGGACAGAGTCAGAGGATGGGGAGCCAGGATGGCTCTGTAGCACAGGGTCCGATACAGCCATATGGAGGAGGTCTGTAACCACCCGGCTGGAGTGTGGAAGAGGGAAGGGCGGCGGGGTGGCCTGGGGTGGCCTCCCTGCAAGGGGAATCAGGCCAGCGTCTGGAGGGTCTTGCTGAGGTGGGGGCCTGGAACAGCCTGTGGGCTGGGGGGGATGGCCAGAGGAGGGAAGAAACGGAGGCGGCAGGAGGGAGGTGGAGGCGGGGACGGGGTGTTGGTCTGACATTTCTGAACCTTCTGCCCCCCAGTCTTCCATTCTGTTTTGAGGGAGTTGGGGGCTGGGAGGAGCGGAGGCACTCACCGGTGGGAGAGGAGCCCCCAGATGAAGGAGCCCACCAGGATTCCAGACATGAAGATGGACTGGCTCAGAGGCTTCAGGCCCTGCGAGCCACACACCAGGTCCCACTGCAAGAGGAGGCCGCAGTGGCTTAGCTCGAGGCGTGGAATCGCGGGGCTGGGCGTGGCTGAGGGGCCAGCCACACATGCCGGCCACCCTGGACTCCCTGTGCTAGGTCACAGAGGTAGAAGGGACCTGCTGGCCACGGGGCTGCAACGCCCCCCGGGAAGCCCGGCTGCAGGACAGAATGCGACCGGGCTCTGCATCTAGCAGCTTTGTGGAGGCCACACTAGGGGTCCAGCCACGCAGTCACGCAGAAGGCGGACTCTAACGGGCAGCAGCGTCTTGAAGGGGCAGAAGTGGCAGGAAAATGAACGCTGTATTGGTAAAAAGAAGTCTGGCAGCAGCATGTGCTGTGTCTGGCAGTATCTGGCAGTGGCGGCAGTGGGGTGGCAGGCAAGGTGGGCAGGGGCAGGGATCGGCTGGCAGGGGTGAGTACACAGGCTTGGAGAGCTGGCCAGGTGGACGTCAGGGAGCCACTGCCCCAGCTGGGCTATCCTCTTCTCTAGAGGTGGGGCCATGAGCTGGCCCTCCCGGTGGTGAGGTTGACTGGAGAGAGCTCGGCATTGTTCACTGTTTTTTTTTTTTTTTTTTTTTAATTGAGATGGAGTCTCTCTCTGTCGCCCAGGCTGGAGTGCAGTGGCTCCATCTCGGCTTGCAGCAACTTCTGCTCCCGAGTTCAAGCAATTCTGCCTCAGCCTCCCAAGTAACTGGCTACAGGCATGCACCACCATGCCCAGCTAATTTTTGTATTTTTAGTAGAGATGGGGTTTCACCATATTGGCCAGGCTGGTCTTGAACTCCTGACCTCGTGATCCGCCCTCCTCGGCCTCCCACAAGTGCTGGGATTACAGGCATGAGCCATCACATCCCAGGACTGGTCACCCATTGCCTGAACACCCCACACCTGCCCCCAAGTTCATCCTCCACTGAGGCCCAACACCCCCCCACAACCTCTCTCTTTCCCCCTCCCACCCGGGCAACTGCAGTAGCCTCCAGTGGTGGGGGGCCCCATGCCCCCACAGAGTTTCTCTACCCTGCAAAGTGACCTCTTGAAAATGCAAGTCAGACCAAATCACTTTGTTGCTCCAAACCCTCCAATGAGCTTGATGAGGATGATGTTCTTTTGCATTTAAAAGAAAATCCGGGCCGGGTGCGGTGCCTCGTGCTTGTAATCTCAGCACTTTGGGAGGCCGAGGAGGGTGGATCACGAGGTCAAGAGATCAAGACCATCCTGGTCAACATGGTGAAACCCCGTCTCCACTAAAAACACAAAATATTAGCTGGGCCTGGTGGCGCGCACCTGTAATCCCAGCTACTCAGGAGGCTGAGGCAGGAGAATTGCTTGAACCCAGGAGGCAGAGGTTGTGGTGAGCCGAGATTGTGCCATTGCACTCGAGCCTGGGTAACAAGAGCGAAATTCCGTCTCAAAAAAAAAAAAAAAGAAAGAAAGAAAGAAAATCCTAGGCACAGTGGCTCACACCTGTAATCTCAACACTTTGGGAGGCTGAGGCGGGCGGATCACCTGAGGTCAGGAGTTCAAGACCAGCCTGACCAACATGATGAAACCCCTTCTCTACTAAAAATACAAAAATTAGCTGGGCGTGCTGGTGCACCCCTGTAGTCCCAGCTACTCTAGAGGCTGAGGCCAGAGAATTGCTTGAACTCAGGAGGTGGAGGTTGCAGTGAGCTGAGATCGTGCCATTGCACTCCATCCTGGGCAATAGAGCAAGACTCAGTCTCAAAAAACAAAAAAATTAGCAGGGCATTGTGGTGTGTGCCTATAGTCCCCGCTACTGGGAGGCTGAGCCAGGAGGATCATTTGAGCCCAGAAGTTAGAGGCTGCAGTCAGTCATATTTCACCACTGAACTCCAGCCTGGGTGACAGAGCGAGACCATTTCAAAACAAAGAAAAAGAAAATCACAGCTCCAAAGCGTGCTCCCACACCCGCTTCTGCCACCTCAGCACCTGTGCCCAGCCACACTGGGCCTTGTTCTGCTCCTTCAAATCCCAGACATGCTTCTCTGCACGACCTTTGCTCTGTGGGGCTCCTAACCTTCACAGATTCCTGCTCTCGCCAGCCAAGTCTCATTGTCAATGTGGCCTCTTTGGAGAGGCCATCCCCCCGCACCTGCCTGAAGGAGGCGGCCCCTCCTCGCCCCTTGCAACCTTGCTTTTGTCCCTTATGCTCACTGATGGGGACAAAGGGGAGTGGGCAGCAGGGATTAGTTCACGGACGGGGCCAGACCAGGCTCCTGCAAGTGAGGGGAGCACCTGGGCGGGCACCTCTGAGTGCTGGCACCTGGACACCCGCCAGCCTCGCCCAGTCCCGGCCCTACTGATGTATCAGCTGTGACTCCAGGCAATTCAGCCTCGGGGAGAAGTCAGGGGTGAGGGGGTTCTTGCTGAGACAGGCCAGGGTGACCTGGCGTCACCTTAGGGGTAATGGAGAATGAGGAACCTGATGGGATATCGAGGCTGGGGGCAGAGGGGGTTCTTGCTAAACTGATTCAGCAGGGTTCTTTGCTAAAACTGGATTTTGCAAGGAAATGTCCATATGGGCCCAGGAGAAGGCTCAGGAGCCTGAGGAAAGTTTGGCCAAGGAAAGACTTTTGGCCACCCCACGCCCATTTCCTGATCTGTGATGATGGCCCAGATTCAGATCGGGGCTCCCGTTCCAGGATGAGCAGAGAGCCTTCGAGAAGCGTCCATCCCACTGGTGAATTGACTCCGTCGACATTTAACCCCTCCTAGCAGCGGAGCCAGCCCTCACCCTGCACCTGCCAAGTGGCAGACCATTTCCAAATGTGTCCCAGCTGCTACAGCCTTGCCACAATCTTATGGGGTGGGTCCTATGACAGTCCCCACTTAACAGAGAAAACAAAAACACAGAGGGGTTAAGGGGCTGTCCCAGGACACACAGCTAGAGTGTCCTGGAGCCTGATTCAATCCCAGCAGTCATAGGACCCACCCCACAAGATTGTGGCAAGGCTGTGGCAGCTGGGATACATTTGGAAATGGTCTGCCACTTGGCAGGTGTAGGGTGAGGGCTGGCTCCGCTGCTAGGAGGGGTTAAATGTCGACGGAGCTAATTCACCAGTGGGATGGATGCTTCTCGAAGGCTCCCTGCTCATCCTGCAACCGGAGCCCCGATCTGAATCTGGGCCATCATCACGGATCAGGAAATGGGCGTGGGGTGGCCAAAAGTCTTTCCTTGGCCAAACTTTCCTCAGGTTCCTGAGCCTTCTCCTGGGCCCATATGGACATTTCCTTGCAAAATCCAGCTTTAGCAAAGAACCCTGCTGAATCAGTTTAGCAAGAACCCCCTCTGCCCCCAGCCTCGATATCCCATCAGGTTCCTCATTCTCCATTACCCCTAAGGTGACGCCAGGTCACCCTGGCCTGTCTCAGCAAGAAGCCTGTGGGGTCAGTTCAGCCAGAGCCCCCCTTACCTCTGACTCACCTCTGCAGCTGAGTTGCCTGGAGTCATGGCTGATGCATCAGCAGGGCCAGGACCAGGTGAGACCGGCGAGTGTCCAGGTGCCAGCATTCAGAGGTGCCTGCCCGGGACCAGGTGAGGCCGGCGAGGGTCCAGGTGCCAGCGTTCAGAGGTGCCCGCCCAGGTGCCCCCCGCACCTCCGGGAGCCTGGGCTGGCCCTGTCTGTAGACGGATCCCTGCCACCCACTCCCCTGTGTGTGGCTGACAAGGGGCTGAGAGGCTGGAGAGTGAGCGGGGCCTGGGGAAGCGGGGCCTGGGGAGGCGGGTCCCTCCCAGGACGGGACCTTTGAGTCTGACCCACTGTGGTCCATGACCCTGACCTCCGAGCTGGGGGACTGAGTGGCTCTGGGGAGGCCCTACCTTGGTCACGATGGTGGAGGTGAAGGTGCTGTGGTCATAGACCCAGCCATCCACACACGGCTCTGTGTCGGCCTCGTTCCAGCTGGAGGCTGTGGCGTTGGGGTCCAAGAGCTGCCACTGTGGCTGGCGGAAGCGGCGGCACTGGTGGGGCTCCCAGTTGGGGCCTGGCGGGATGGAGATGGTCAGAAGGGCCTCGGGGGTCATGTTTGCGGGGACCGCAGAGCCACTGTCCAGCAAGCGTGTCCAGCATCGGTGGCCTGGGACAGCGGCTGAGAAGTTCTCCAGGAGCATGTGGAAGGATACCATGAAGCAAGGGGGGAGGAAGGTGAGCAGCAGCAGGGTCTGGAAGAGGCCTGCACCTCCAGCTTGCTCTAAGAGCTCCGAGAACGCCATGGATGGAGCTGCCTCTGGGGTGAGCGCGCTGCTGACCTAACTTCTGTTTGGAACCGATTGCAGCCACAGGATCCAGGGCCACCAAGACCTGCCCTCCTGCCCTTGGCGGGGTTGGGGGCGGGCACTGTCCAATAACCAGTTGAGTCAGTCCTGAGCAGCCCCACGATGCCTTGGGGAAACTCCTCCTTATCCTGTTTCCAGGAGTAACTGCCAATGCCCCAGCGCTCTGCGGAGGGCTGACGGGGACAAAGCTCGAGGTGCCCGGGCTGCCTGGGGCATCTGAGCTGCCCACCCAGTCAGGACCAGGGAGGGCTGAGCCTCCTCCAGAGTTCCCAGGCACCAAAAGTGAAAGCCAGGGAGATTCTATTGAAAAAGACAGGGGACTTTGATGTTACTGAATTACAGTTGTGGACGAAATATTAACGGGGCTGATGCCCCGCTGAGCTGGTTAAAGTTTAGTCTTCGCGTGGGCTTCTGAGCGAGGAAGGCAGTTCATGTCTCAGGACCGAGGCCTCAGCCACTCCCCGCTGGCCAGCTGATCTCATTCTTCAATCTTTAGAACCTTCTACGCAAGGCCCTTGAAATCAGGAAACAGTCGGTCTAAACTTCATCCCTCCTGACAATCGTTCAAGGCTCTGAGGCCAGCTGTGGGGCCTGGGAAGGGCTTTCGCTAGCTGGGGAGATGGTGTGGGTGGGTGTGGGGGAGGACGTGGGGTGGGCACGAGCTGGCAGGAGAGCCCGAGCCTGTGCTCTTTTCTTTCCTGATGCGAACCTCCTACCAGGCAGTGCCGGGGAGACCAGCTTGCAGACTCACTATTTCGGGAAGCTTCTATTCCGAGGTTTTGGGTTGCCATTATTAGACGGTAAGCTCCCCCAGTGGAAACCATGGCTACCATTTCCTGGCATCCCTTTGAAGCCCCTCGTGGGCCCGGAGCTGAGCAGGTGGGCAGTTGGGGAAGTGAGCAGAATCACGACGCTGTGACCCAGCATCTGAGGCCAGCCTTGCTTCCAGGCTCCGGGCGAGGTGGGGTGAAGCCAGCCCTACCCCGTGGCTGCACCCCTCCCTTCCCTCCTTACGGCAGCCCAGGAGGAAACGATGCAATTCCCTCAAACAAGGAAACTGAGGCTCAGAGAGGGCAGGCAGCTTGCCCAAGGTCACGCGCCACAGTCCTGATCGGAGCCAGATGCCACGGCCTGAGCTTTCTCCGATGCCCCTGGGCAGCGGTGGTGTGGCCTCCAGCCTGTCATGGACCAAATCCCGGCTAAAAGCTAGAATTCAGGATTTGGGTCAGAATGAGGGCCAGCCCGAAGTCACGTCCCAGAGTGCGAGAGGGAAGTGGCTGAGTCAGTTCCGGAGAGGTCTGAGGAGTGCTGGAAGTGTGGGTGAGGCATGGGTGGGTGTCTGGACCCTGAACTTCCGAGAACCTCCCCGAGGGCTTGGGGAACTCGGCCAGGATGGAGGCCAGCCAGGAAGCTGGGAGTTGGATTCTAGGGCTGAGCTTCAAAGCTGGGGCTCCTTCCTTCCTCAGCCTCTCTAGGCAGGAAATCGTTGTGAATTTTAAAATAGCAAAAAGAGAGGGACTGGGGAGGTGGAGAACCAACCCAAATTAAAGCACCGGAGGCCACGGGAGAGGGGCTCACTGGATAGACCCCCAGTCCAAAGCGGCCCAAAGGCTGAATCTTATGTGCAGAGAATTGCACCCCATTCCTGGTTTGAGCAAGCACCGTGCTGTCGGGGGTGGCCTGGCCCTGAGATGTGGTGGCCTCCCCTCTCTGGCTCCTGGTTTCTGGCCTGTGGAGTGAAGCATGTTGCTGTGTTGGGGTTTGCAAACCCTAGCATGTGGCAGAAGCCGTGGGGGTGCTGGTTAGAACGCAGTCTCTCTGCTGCAGGGTGGGCTGGGCCCAGGAGTGTACGGTTTAAAGTAAGTCCCCAGCTGATTGCACCATACCGGTCCCCGGCCTTGCTTTGAAAATCTCCGGGCTGGAGGCGGCTGCCGGAATCCAGGGTGTCCAGGAAGCTCTTCCATTCCTTCTCCTTCCTCCGTCCATATGCTTTCACGTTTTTTCTTCTTTCCTGCCCTTTGCTGGTCATGGACACCCCTAGGCTTTGCTTACAGCAGAAGGTCAAACCTCCTGGACCTGCCAGAAGGCTCCCGGAATCTCCAACTGACTTTCCACTTCCAGGCCAAGGAATTTTTCATTTCTATTTTCTGTTTTTCTGGGGCTGCTGGGGGCAGGGCTTGGTGCAACTGCTCTGCCACCTGGCGGTCACACCTGGGACTGTAGCCTTTCCCAAACGGCACATCTTGCCCAGGTGCCCATCCCTCCAGGGAACTCAGGCAGGAGTGGGGAGAGAAGGGCTTGGGGAGGCAGGCAGGTGGCCCCAGATTATGGTAGCTAAGCCCTCCGGAGTGTCTCATTAAATTAATTTGTGTAAAATAAACCCCTGTTACTCATGGAACTAGAATTGCCATTGGAGTTGACCTTCCTAGCCAAGTGTGCCCATCAATTAAACCAAACGTCAGCATGGCTGCCAGATGACCTTAGGCAGTTGCCTTCCCATCTCTGCACTTTAGTATCTCCATCTCTAAGATAGGGCCTTCCATTTAAGGTAGCAAGATTAAATGAGATAATGAACGGGCTTGACAATAAATACTAGCCACCACTATCACCACCACCATCATCACCACCGGCACCATCACCACCCTCACCATCATCACCATCAACACGACTGTCACAACCATCACCATGATCACCATCATTATCACCATCACCACCCTCACCATCACCATCATCACCACCATCACCATCACACCATTATCATTACCACCACTGTCACAACCATCATCATGACCACCATCACTATCATCACCACCTTCATCACCATCATCACCATCATCATCATCACCACAACCATTATCACAATCACTACCACCACCACCATCATCACCACCAGCACCATCACCACCCTCACCATCATCACCATCAACACCACTGTCACAACCATCACCATGACCACCATCATTATCATCACCATCACCACCAGCACCATCACCACCCTCACCATCATCACCACCACCATCACCACCACAATCATCACCACCATCACCATCACCATCATCACCCTCACCATCATCACCATCCCCACCATCACCACCATTATCATTACCACTACTGTCACAACCATCATCATGACCACCATCACTATCATCACCACCTTCACCATCATCACATCACCACCATCACCATCATCATCACCATCATCACCATCACTACCACCATCACCATCATCACCACCACCATCACCACCATCACCATCATCACCACCATCACCACCACCACCATCACCACCATCACCATCATCACCACCATCACCACCACCATCACCACCATCACCACCATCACCACCATCACCACCACCACCATCACCACCATCACCACCATCACCATCATCACCACCATCACCATCACCACCATCACCATCACCACCATCACCATCACCATCATCATCACCACCATCACCACCACCATCACCACCAGACCCATTGTTCTTCCTTTTTTTCTTTTCCAGTTGAAGCCATGGTATTTTAGATCTAGCTGGAATCACAGAGTTTTCTTGTTTGCCTCCTTCCTGCACTCCTGGAAGATTCTGGAGTTGGCAGAAGGTGAAGCTCTTTCCTAGCTTCATACTGCAGTAGGGATGGGGCTCTTCAGGGTCTCAGATCCTGACTCCAGTTTGGTTGCCCTTTCCCCCTGTCCCCTTGTGAAGATGCCCAGTGATCCATCAGAAAGTCAAAGAAACATTAACCATAAAATGTCAAATTACCCTCCTGCTCCAGAGAACAGGCCTCACCTCACTGAGCAGGAGGTACTGATGAGCCACATAAGGCCAAAAGCAGATCTCACCTCTTAGTTCTTTAATTCCTCTTTGAGGGACATAAATTTGGGGACAACCCCCTCCCCGACCAATAACGCCACAAACGTAAATCATTTTTGCTCCCTTTTGAATTCCTCTTCAAGTCACTGCCCAGCAGCAGCTTAGAGCTCCTAGATCTTATGCATTACAAAAGCTCATCTTTGCAAATCTCCCTAAATTCACCCACATGCCTTTTTGCAGGGAGGGAGGATGACGGGAACCTCCTTAACTCAATTTTCTTGTCTTTTCTTACAGCGTACATGTAAAAATCAGAATCATGTAAGGAATGAAAGGAAAGCCCCTTTCTTCCACCCTGACCCCAGCAATCCCACTGCTCAAAGGAATCTAGGTAAAACACTTTTTCCTAGGTGTTTAGAAATATGTCAACATAAATCATTATCATTAGTCATTTGTACTTGAGAAGTCCTAATGTACATGGTAACAACCCGAATGATCTCAAAGCGTGTAAAATAGCAAGTAAGAGTCCTTTTCTCCTCTCATCCCCAACTGCCCAGGGCAGCTGCCACCCACAAGGTATATTCTTCCAGAAAAATCGTAATGCACCTTCAAACACATGCCTAAAGTTTTAAAAATTGTTCAATAGGTAGTAAATTCACACCGTTCCAAAATAGAAAACTTACGAACATGTGTAGAGCGGAGAGCTCTCCCCATCCCACCTCCACCCACCCTCAGGGACCATTTTTAGTTTCTTGCAGCATCCTTCCAGATTTTCTTTCTGAAAATATAAGCGAGGGGAGACGCACATTCTGATTTTACTCCTTTTTACACAAAGGTGTTCTTCCCCTTTGCGTTGATTTCCCACAGCAGCGCGCCTTGGACGCCTCTCCTTGTGCATGAAGAATGTGCTCCTTCCTGTTTCATGGGTGCATAGTCATCCACGGCGTGAGTTCACCATCACGATGGGTTCACCATCATGCATTTGACCTCCCTCCATCATGCATGTAACTGCCCTCCTGTTCATGGCCTTTTGGATTGTGTCTAAAATTTTGATTTGTTTGTTTGTTTTTGAGACGGAGTCTCACTCTGTCCACCAGGCTGGAGTGCGATGGTACGATCTTGGCTCACTGCAACCTCTGGGCTCAAGTGATTCTCTTGCCTCAGCCTCCCGAGTAGCTGGGATTACAGGCACCTGCCACCATGCCTGGCTAATTTTTTGTATTTTTTTGTAGAGACAGGGTTTCACCATGTTGGCCAGGCTGGTCTCGAACTCCTGACCTCAGGTGATCCGCCTGCCTTGGCCTCCTGAAGTGCTAGAATTACAGGCATGAGCCACCTTGTCCAGCCCTAAAATTTTGATATTTCAAAAAATATCCATGAAAAAAGCTCCATATCACTGATCACTAGAGAAATGCAAATCAAAACCACAATGAGATACCATCTCACACCAATCAGAATGACTATTTATTAAACATTAAAAAAACACACAAAACAACTGCTGGCAAGGTTGTGAAGAAAAAAAAATGCTAATACACCGCTAGTGGGGTATAAATTAGTTCAAGTCATTGTGCAATGACTTGTGTGGTGATTCCTCAAAGAGCTAAAAACAGCACTACCATTCAACCCAGCAATCCCATCACTGGGCATATACCTAGAGGAATATAAATCATTCTACCATAAAAACACATACACACATGTGTTCATGGCAGCACTAGTCACAACAACAAGGACATGGAATTAACCTAAAGGCCTCTCCGTGGTAAACTGGATAAAGAAAATGTGGTACATATACACATGGAATACTACGCAGCCATAAAAAAGAAAAGGATCATGTCTCTTGTGGGAACATGGTTGGAGGTGGAGGCTGTTATCCTCAGCAAACTAATGCAGGAACAGAAAACTGAATACCACGTGTTCTCATCTATAACTGGGAGCTTAATGATGAGAACTCATGAAGACAAAGAGAAGAGCAGACACTGGGGCCCAGTGGAGGGTGGAGGTGAGAGGAGGGAGAACGAGCAGGAAAGAGAACTACTGGGCACTGGGCTTAGTACCTGGGTGATGAAAAATCTGTGCAGCAAACCCATGAAACGAGTTCACCTATGTAACAAATCTTCACATGGACCTCCCGAACCTAAAATAAAAGCTAAAAAAGTATTTAAAATGCTCAGACGAATAACTTTACATACATACTATTTCAAATGTTTGTTAATACGTCTGTAGAAGAAAATTCCAGAAGTGGGATTGCTTCCTGGAAGGGTGGGTGAGCCGTGGCTTTGAGAGGCAGCCCACTGCCCTCTCCAAGGACATACTCCCGTGAACTGCCCCAGCGCCTTCACTCAGAAAGCCAGTGTCGCGCCTGTGCGCTTTTCCCAAGACCACAGATAAAAAGTGCAGTCTCAGTGTAGCTTGACTTTGCATTTCTTTCTGTTTATTTAAAATTTTTAAAGACAACACACTGAAATGCATTTCTTATGAGGCAGGCTGAGCACCTTTTAATATATTTGAGATGTATTTGTATTTCTCTTTTCTGTTGTTTCTTCATATCCCTTACCTATTGCGATTGTAGCTTACTATTTTCTTACCAATATCTACAAACCTTTATAAATTAGGGAGATTGGATTTTTTTTTTTTTTTTTTGACAGAGTCTTGCTCTGTCGCCCAGGCTGGAGTGCAGTGGCGTGATCTTGGTTTGCTGTGATCTCCGCCTCCTGGGTTCAAACAATTCTCCTGCCTCAGACTCCCAAGTAGCTGCGATTATAGGCATGCGACAACACGTCTGGCCAATTTTTGTAGTTTTAGTAAAGATGGGGTTTTGCCATGTTGCCTAGGCTGGTCTCGAACTCCTGACCTCAGGTGATCTAATGTCTATTGCAGGAACCTCAGCCTCCCAAAGTGCTAGGATTACAGGCATGAGCCACCACATCCAGCTGGGAGATTGGATCTTTGCCTGCAATATAAGTGGAAAGTATTTTTTCCACTGTGTGTCTGTATTCCTTCCTTCCTTCCCCTTTCTTCCACTTTTTCTTTCTTTTTCTTTTCTCTTTCTTTCTTTCTTTCTTTCTTTCTTTCTTTCTTTCTTTCTTTCTTTCTTTCTTTCTTTCTTTTCTTCTTTCTTTCTTTCCTTCTTTCTTTCTTCCTTTTTCTTCCTTTCTTCCTTCCTTTCTTTTTCTTTCTTTTTCTTCCTTTCTTCTCTCTCTCTCTCTCTCTCTCTTTCTAGACAGAGTCTCACTCTGTCACCTAGGCTGGAGTGCAGTGGTGTAGTCAGGGCTCACTGCAGCCTCATCTTCGCAGGCTCAAGCGATCCTCCCACTCCTGAGTGGGGAGGAGTGGGTGGTGTGTACCTGTAGTCCCAGCTCCTTGGAAAGCAATCCCCAGCCCCTCCAAGTAGCTGGAGCTGCAGGTACACACCACCACACCCAGCTAGTTTTTGTATTTTTAGTAAACACAGGGTTTCACCCTGTTGTTTAGGTTGGTCTCAAACTCCTGAGCTCAAGCAATCCTCCCACTTTGCCCTTTCAAAGTGCTGGGATTACAGGCGTGAGCCACCACGCCCAGCCCACTTTCTTTCGACAACTCATGTTGTTATTGATACTTTTCTGCACGTGGAATTGTTTTGTAATTGAATTTATTTTTTTTCGTTTTGATTTTTGGGTTTGAGTCATCATTAGAAGGGCCTCTCCATCCCATGGTGATAAAGGAATTGTTCGTAGTTTGATTTTTAAATCCAGAGCGGTTGTTGGATTTGTTGCGTTCCTCTTCGACACCTGTAGAGTTGACAGTATGACTTTTCTTAAATCTATGAATATGCTGAATCATATTAATCGATTTCCTAATACTGACCCATCCTTTCATTCTAGGAGTGAGTCTATTTGGACAGACTGTATTATTTCTTTAATGTACAGCTGGGTTCTGTTCATTAATCTTTTTTTTCTTTTGTTGAGACAGAGTCTTGCTCTGTCATCCAGGCTAGAGAAAGAACCGTCCGCCTTCCAGGTTCAAGCGATTCTCCCACCTCAGCCTCCCAAGTAGCTGGGATCACGGGTACCTGCCACCACACCCGGCTAATTTTTGTATTTTTAGTAGAGATGGGGTTTCACCATGTTGACTGGGCTGGTCTCAAACTCCTGACCTCAGGTGATCTGCCCGCTTTGGCCTCCCAAAGTACTGGGATTACAGGCGTGAGCCACCGCCCCCGGCCTGTTTATTAATCTTGCATGTAGAGGTTTTCATTAACCTTTACATGTGAGATTGGGCTGTAGTTTCTTTTTTGGCAAAATCTTTGTCAGGTTTTGAGATCAAAAGCCATACTCAGTTCATTGAAAAAGGTCTGGTGCATTACCTTATGCTTTACCTTATGCTCTGCCTTGGTTTACATAAGGGACGGCTTTTCTTCCTTCTGCCTGCCTGGACCACTGCAATGCGACCCCCGGTGGGTTAGCCCAGACAGGCCCGTCCTTGATATGCAGAGGCTAAGACACAAGGTCTTAAGGGGCTTTGAGACTTGAGCAGAGCGATGGCAGGAGAGGGTCGGAGCTGAGCTTGCAGCTCCCCGGAGGTCACACTCTCACCTCTGGGCTTCATTTCCTCAGACGGGTCCAGACTGTCAGGTGACCCTGGGCAGGGGTTTGTTCTCGTTCTCACGTGTGTCTCCGTCATCCTATGCCTGTTTAGACTTTGACCGGCTGCAAGAATCAGAGTGTCTGAAAACCGGTAGAGTTACACAGCCACCCACAGAGCTGCCCGCAGCTCCTGCTCAAAGCAGGTGACCTGAGGCTGCACTTGCCCTGAGCTCTAGTTATGGGGGTTCATTCCTTGTGACTTGACTTTTGCTTATTTCATTTTCCCTGGAAGAAGTCCCCACACTTTCTTTTCTGGTGCCTTCTGACAACTCGTACCGCAAGTACTCCAGCATTTTGTGGCGGTCTCAGTGGCATGCACGGAGTTCCAGATCTTCAGAGCATCTCTTCTTAGTAGGGAGGCAGCATCCTGACCTCCACCCACCGCAGCGCGCGCCTGTCCGGGTCACCTGCTGGATTAGCCTGTAAGCCTAGTAACCATGGGTCAGCACCCTTTGCCACCTTGAAAGGGGCCGCAGAGCTCCCTGACTGGGGAGAGAGTTCCCCACCTGGTCCTGAGGGTGGCCACATCTGACCTGGCCTTGAGCCACTGTCGTGGGCAGTGGGGCATGACCCTCCAGCTGCCCAGAGCCTTTACCTTCCCCCTGAGCGGCCTGAGGGAGCCAAGCCCGATGGCAGCAGTGACTGCTGCTGAGTCATCTGACCTCCCAAGACACCCAAGGGTCCTGGGTCCCCGCCCTGTGTTTGCTGCAGGCAGAGGTCTCACTCAGCACTCACGAGGACCCTATTACGAGCTCTGGAGCTCAGGGGTGTGTAGACTGCTACAGGACCTCATCCGACCCAGGCCTCCCCCAAGAACAGAGCCAACCCCCAAAATTCCGAAGAGAGGTCTTCACTGACCAGGTCCACAGCTGCTGGGTGGTATCCTGTCCAGGCAAACCCACCCCCAGCACTTTCCTTCGGGGGCAGCATGAAGGGTGGTGCACACCAGCCTCCTGCCTGCCCCTGGGCCTGGGGTTGGGACGGGGCCTCTTTCAGAGGCCTCAGGGGGAGCCGTTCCTGGTGGGTTCCCACAGGTGCCCCCAGCAGCCACAGGGCAGCAGCAGGGTGTGGCAGGAAGCTGGGGCTCCCCTCTACCCTTGCTACTCACAGTGTGCTCCATGGACCGGCAGCATCCATGTCACTTGAGCGTTCTTTAGAAACACAGAATCTCAGGTCCCAACCTGGACCTCCAGAGTCAGAATCTGTATTTACTAAGAGCCCCAAGTGATCTGTGTGCCCACTGAAGGCCTTGACCTTTCTCCACAGCCACAACTGTTCCACACCTTCTATCTCCTCGGAAGGGGTTTCTGAGAGGGGCTTTATGCTTATTTCCAAGGCTGCCTCTCCGTCGAAAGGATGGGAACGCAGATCCCTAAACCCCCGGTGCCTGAGCCCTGCCTGCACACTGGAGGTGCCTACTCAGTGCTTGCTGAATAAGCAAGAGAGGGTGTGTTGCCATGCAGGCCAAGTCCATTTCTATCCTCTGCACCATCAGGCAGTGGCGCAAGGAGCGGAGTGGCACGTGAGAGCAAAGAGACATGCCGCCCTGCCGCTAGGATTTGTTCTTTGCACAGACAACTAGAGAGGCAGAAGTCTGGGGGCATACCTTCCCCCCGCCCCCCTTTCCCCAGTCTCCGTGACGTATGCGCCCTTGCCCTGGCGGCAGGTAGATTTCAGACTCTCCTCTTCACTGGTCTCAACCCAGCTACAGGCTGAGCTCCCTCAGCCACTTCTTCGCCAGCGAAGGATCCTGCCTTTAAGGGACCTACTGTGTGATGTTGCCCAAGAGGCACAGGAACCCGAGGCTCCAAGTCACACGGGTCTCCTGACCACTTGCTCTCTGCTTTCCCAGGGATGTGGAGGGGGCTGAGGGTTCACGATAGCTAATAGGGCACTCATTTATCTCCCCCGACCAAATCCAAGTGGATCAAGGAAGGACGTAGTTTGGCAGTCCCAGAGCAGCTCAGGAAAGCTGAGGAATGGTAAACTGTGGAAAGAATCTGCATACGACATAAAGATCATGGGACAGACGGACAATGAAACCCACAGACCGATGGACCCGCCCCCACGCAGAAGGGAAAGAGGCCCGACCCCTACCAAGCCTTCCCAGGAGAAGGACAGCAGCAGGTGAGAGGCTGCAGGGTGGGTGCAGGCCAAGGGCGTCTGGGTAATTAGCAGCAGCAGGGTGAGCAGATTAGCTGTGCCCCACCCTCCCTCCACCAAACACCACTTGGCATTGAATTCCACGTTCGCCTGGAGGTCAAGGTGCAAGTACAGCTAAATGGAGTTCTCAAACTGGGTGCTAAGCCAGAGAAAAAGGGCCGCACCCCAGGCAACTTAAGGGTCCCACAGGGAAGCAGAACCTTTACTCAGAAAATCAGATCCACCACCTCCTCCTGGCCACAGGCCTCTTTCACTTGCCTACACCTCACAATTGCTGTAGCCAGGGCTCTCCAGCACAAAGCTTTCATGCGCGGCTAAGCCAAGAGGAATTCCCACTTAGCCTGAGGAAGGACATTCTAGGAAACAACAATTTTGTCCAGATCCCTCCCCCAACCATCTTCAAATATGAATAAACGACTGAGAGACACTAAAAGTACAAGAATCCCAATGCACCGAAAGAGAGACACCAAACTCAACACACAAAAGAACCAGCACAGGAGGCCGAGGAAGTAATGCAGTAAGCAGAAGAAAAAGGCAAAACAGCTGTAGTTTCTGTTTCCAGGGAAATTTGAGACAACTTTTTTTTTTTTTTTTTAAAGAAACAGGCTTTTGAGAAAAGGAAACCTTTTCAGTTTTGGAAATTGTCAACTTGATGGACAAATTCTGAAACCACTAATGAATAGACTGAACAGTGAGGGGAATTCAGTGAACTGGAAGTTCATGACAAGGGAGTTTCCCAGAACCCAGTGCAAAAGCACAGAGAGATGAAAAGTAAGAAAAGAAAGGAACTCTGAGCTGAAGAAGACTGAAATGTTTAGACTGCAACGTCCCAGTAGCTTTGGGTAGCAAGAATGAAAGACTGGCACATGCCTGGTAAAATGTCTAAACTCCAAGAACGGAGGTAGGTTTGTACATTAAATGTCCACCGTAACTCTTGCAATTTATAGGTGACCTTGGCCTTCATTCACCTATACATTCTTTCTTTCTTTATTTTATTTTATTCTTTAGAGACAGGGTCTTACTCTGTTGCCCAGGCTGGAGTGTAGTGGTGTGATCATGGCTCACTGGAGCCTCGAATTCCTGGGTTCAAACAATCCTTCTGCCCCAGCCTCCCTAGTAGCTGGGACTAGAGATGTGGCCATCATGCCCAGCTAATTTAATTTAATTTTTTTTTTGAGATGGAGTTTCACTCTTGTTGCCCAGGCAACCTCCACCTCCCAGGTTCAAGTGATTCTCTTGCCTCAGCCTCCCAAGTAGCTGGGAATACCAGTACCCACACCACCATGCCTGGCTAATTTTTGTATTTTTAGTGGAGATGGGGCTTTTTCCATGTTGGTCAGACTGGTCTTGAACTCCTGACCTCAGGTGATCCGCCCACCTCATCCCCCCAAAGTGTTGGGATTATTGGCATGAGCCACCACGCCTGGCCAAAACGTTTTGAATAGGGATTGGGTCTTACTGTGTTCCCCACGCTGGTCTCCAATCCCTGGGCTCAAGGGATCCTCTCTCCTTGGGCTCCCAAAGTGCCAGGATTGCAGGTGTGAGCCACTGTGCTGGTCTCATTCCTTATTTCAATCAGCAGATCTTTATTGACAACCTGAGCGCACTGGCAATTCCCATGAAGGTAAAGAATAAAAAAGACAGAGGCCCTGACTTCAAAAGCCCATCTCAGGGGGGAACAGACAAGAAGACAGGCAACTGCACACCGGCTGAAGCACCGGCTTGGAGTCCAACTCTGCTCAGTAACTTCGGGCAAGTGGCTGACCTTCTCTGTGCCTCAGTTTCCTTCCATGTAAAATGTATAATAGCAGTTCCTGTCTGGTAGGTCGTTTTGAAAGTGTAAGTAGAGCACTTAGGACCATGGTCACATCACAGCAAAAGGAAGCACTAAATAAGAATTGGATAAATACACGGCCAGGTGCAGTGGCTCACGCCTGTAATCCCAGCACTATGGGAGGCCGAGGCAGGTGGATCACAAGGTCAGGAGTTCGAGACCATCCTGGCCAATATGGTGAAACTCCATCCCTACTAAAAATGCAAAAATTAGCTGGGTGTGGTGGTGCGCGCCTGATCCCAGCTATTCAGGAGGCTGAGGCAGAAGGATTGCTTGAATCCGGAAGGTGGAGGTTGCAGTGAGCCGAGATCGTGCCATTGCACTCCAATCTGGGTGACAAAGCTAGACTCCATCAGCCCCACTAAAAAAATTAATTAATTAAAAGAAAAAAAGAATTGGATAAATCCAGAAAGACTGTGGTAAACGCTAAACAGCAGGGATGTGGAAGTGTGACAGGGGTGCCCCACCCTCCTCGAGGGGTCCGGGGAGCTGCCCAGCCAGGCCTGGCCATCACCGTGCTGTAAGAAGCTTCTAGAGCCGGGTCCACTTGAGCGGCCACCGCCTCCCCCGGCCTGGGGCCCCCGCTGTCCACCGGGAGCATGTGAAGCGCATCAGGCTGCTGCCCAGGGCCCTCGGCTTGTCACTTCCTGTCTGTGTGTGATGCTGACAAGCACTGCAGTGTCACCAGGGCCCGAGGAAGCTGCCCCAGCGCGCTGGAGGTTCGCAAGTGATTAGGTACCGCTGCTCATTCACACCGAGGCTTCTTAGCGCGTCACCCTTCCTCAGCCCCCAAGGCCTCGGCTGCGGCCAGTTTGTGGGCAGGGAGGGCCCTGACGGATGCAGATGAGAGGTGTGGGAGGCCGCTGTGTCCTGGAAGGCCGGCAGCAGGGGTGGCCCTGAGGTTGGCTGGGACATGGGGGTTCGGGCCACGCTCCACCCTCCCTCCTCGGGGCCTGCCCTCAGGGACATGGGGCTGGGGAGCAGAAGTGCCCCCTCTGGCTGGGGCTCCTGGAGGCAGGGAGATTTGAATGTAGGTCTCTAGGAGGCTCCAGGAGGCCAGACACAGCGTTCACTTGATGATTCTCTTCTCTGGAAGGATTGTTATGGAAGCAGGAGAGGGGAGAGCCACAGTGATGCCATTTTAAATTCTGCTCCATCTTGATGTAAACAGGCACATTCTTTGCTGGTTGTGACTTAGGGTCATGAGATAATTACATCTGAGGACACAGCCTGAGGATGCCTGCAAGGATACGCTCCTACAACAGCAGAAAGTCCAGCTGTCTGAAGACCCAGAACATATAGGCTTTCAAAAAATTATAGTTATGCTTTGATGTACTCACACACGGAGATGTCAAGACTAGCTTTCTTAGGCCAACAGAGCAATCGACGTTGACACGCTGTCAGCCCAGCCGCAGGTAGGCACAGCTTAGTTCAGTCTTTACACAGATAAGACCCCGAAACGAGAGAAACTTAAAGGCGGGGCAGGCCTCTGCTTGCTTTCTGGAGACGCTCTACTCTGGAAAGGAGGAGGTGTTTGTTTGGTTGTTTGGTTTTGAGATGGAATGTCACTCTGTTGCCCAGGCTGGAGTGCAGCGGTATGATCTCAGCTCACTGCAACCTCTGCCTCCCGGGTTCAAGTGATTTTCCTGCTTCTGCCTCCTGAGCAGCTGGAATTACAATCGCCAGCCACCGCGCCAGGCTAATTTTTGTATTTTTAGTAAAGACAGGGTCTCACCATGTTGGCCAGGCTGGTTTGAACTCCTGATCTACCCGCCTCGGCCTCCCACAGTGCTGGGATTGCAGGCGTGAGCCACGCGCCCGGCCAGGATGGAGCAGTTTTAATAAACTTGCTTCCTTCACTGCACTCTGTGACTTTCCTTGAATTCCTTCCTGTGTGAGATCTAGGAACACTCTCTTAGGGTCTGGATCAAGACTGCTTTTCTATCATAGTCACAGTTCCACTTCCTGACTTCCTCCTGCTTCTAGAACGATGAGTATGGAAGCCAAACGCTCCTCTCAAGGGGTTTGACAGGTGGTCGGAAGGCCTGCACCCATGAACCCGAGTGCCAGACGGGTCCCCTCATGCATGGGGTGACCTGACACCTCAGGCCACCAAGGCTTTGGGTCATCGACAGCAGCCCCTAGGCAGGGCCCCCTGCAAAGTAGGGGTCTCCTGCTGCTCTCGACGTGGGCAGACTCAAACCTGGAGCCAAGGGGATAGCTGGACTCTCAGAGCCTCTGGGGAGACTGGGGACTGGACACCCCAGCCTGGCAGGACCCCTGCACCTCTGGGCTTTTTCTGTAGCCACCAGGGAGCCTGTCTCTCCATCATCAGCCCTTTCCCTAGGACCTCGCTCACATCCTCCGAGTCCTGGGTGGTAGTATCAGTCCCAGGCAGAAGGAGAAAGTCCCCAGGCTGGCAGTGCCCAGGAGGAGGCAGTCGGGGATGGGAGAGAGCAGGAGAAATGTCCTTTAGGGTCCTCAGATCTTCAGAACTGGGGGTGAGCATATATCTAACCCACTCCCACACTGTCATCCTGAAAGGAGGGTGGGAGCCTTCTCCAAATGCCCCGTCCTGGAAGGGAGCCTGGTGGTACCCGTTTCACACTCCAGTGACTGGTACTCCCCTCACTCTGCCCTGAAAGGACAATAACAGTCATATGTCATGACTTCCCTGGCCTGAGGACACCAGCCAAGGCAGCGGCCACTCTCGTCTCAGGAGAGAATTGTGACCCCCAAGGACGTTGAGTCTCCCTCAGTGCCTGCACAGCAGGGCCCTGGCGGAGGCTGCGGCCCCCAAGGCAGTAAATGACGAAGCAGCCGAAAGCGGCTCCAAGGCACCAGCACCAGGCAGGGCCAGGCCTGCATTTCTTCCAGGGCGCGTGCTAAAAAGTTGACCCAGGGACACAACTGCATTGTCGACAATTCCTCGGCAGGGCATGAGGGCTGAGACGCTGGGACCACGGTGGGAGCTCATGGCACAGACCCCGGGCCAGGCAGCTGCTCGACTGGGGGTGGACTCAGAGCAGCTTGCTAAGCTCCCCTTGCCTCAGATTCCTCATCCGTAAAATGGGAACATTGGACCAATGGCACAGTGTGTGAAGATGAAATGAGGTCGCATCAGTAAAGCACTTAGGGGAGTGCCCAGCCACAAAGAAAGTGCCACATGTATGCTTAATAAACTCACATGTGTGCCGGGCGTGGTCGCTCATGCCTGTAATCCCAGCACTTTGGGAGGCTGAGGCAGGTGGATCATGAAGTCAGAAGTTCGAGAACAGCCTGGCCAACATGGTGACACTCCACTTCTACTAAAAATACAAAAATTAGCCGGACATGGTGGTGAGCACCTGTAACCCCACTCAGGAGGCTGAGGCAGGAGAATCGCTTGAACCTGGGAGGTGGAGGTTGCAGTGAGCCAAGATCACACCACTGCACTCAGCCTGGATGACAGAGACTCTGTCTCGAAAAATAAATAAATAAATAAAATTTAAAAACAAACTCACATGTGTTCCAGGGTTCCCAAATCCTCTAGGTCACAGCAGCCCGAGTACAAGACACCATCACAGAATAACGCATCCCTGACTCCCTGACCCCGCAGGCGGTCCTTGTCTTGCCTCTGGGCGGCATTTTCCAAGCCCGTGTCATTTGCATCCCTTTCTGACTTCCGCCGCATCTTCAGATCACTCGTACTATTATCTAATTCATGGTTTTCTCTTGGTGAACTGACTTCTAAATCATTTATGTGCCCCAGAATGTCTACAGCAACTATCACAACTGGAAAACCAGGATCACCTGCCAAAAATAGAAGAAACTGCAAAAATATCCTGTGCAAACTAAACAAATGTGACAGGATTCTGGCTGGGTGCCTTTGCCTGCCAAGGGCGCTCCGCTGAGGCCGGCATTCTCTTTGTTTTTAAGAATAAGGCATTATTAGCCCCAGTGAGACAGATTCTCCTGCTCGAATGACTTAAGGGGGCCGAAAGAAAATTGCAAAGGGGGCCAGTCACGCCTGTAATCCCAACACTTCAGGAGGCCAAGGTGGGAGGATTGCTTGAGCCTAGGAGTTCAAGGCCAGCCTGGGCAATATAGTGAGACCCCATCTCAAGGAAAGGAGAGGAGAGGAGAAAGAAAGAGAAAGAGAGAAAGGGAAAAGAAGGAAGAAAGGAGAAAGAAAGGAAAAAGAAAGGAAGGAAGGAGAAAGAGAGAAAGAGAAAGAAAGGAAAAGAAAGAAAGGTAAAAAAGAAAGAATGGAAGGAAGGGAGGGAAGGAGGGAAGAAAGAAGGGAGGAAGGAAAGAGAGAGAAAGAAAGAAAGAGAAGAAAGAAAGGGAAGGAAATAGTTGAAAAGGGACTAAGCCTCCTGCCGTGCGGAGGCACACTGGACCGCTTCTCTGACGCTGCACATAAGGGTCCCTGCCCTGCAGGGCTGTATGCCTCCACCTTGGGGAGCCCGTCTGGCAGCAAAGAACATCTGCTGAGCTCACAGCAGCCAGGCCCTGGGTCAGGCCAGACCTCACCTGATGAGGGCAGGGCTTTCACCCAGAGGAGAGGCCGGGGCAGGTGGGGCCTCCTCGGGGCCTCCGGCTACAGGCCCAGCTTCTGGCTGCCTCTGGTTGGTGGAAGGGGCACCTGGGCTCTGGACTTGGTAAAACAGAGCTGGGCTCCTGCCCTGGAGCCTGGGCACTGAGGGTATGAAGTCACCCAGGGTAAATGGCAGTGCCAGGCTCTGCTGTACCGCCATCCTCCTCCTGTTGCCTCAGATCCTCTGCCAGGATAGGGCAGACCCCCAGATGCCCAGACCCCCCCACGGCATCCTGAGATGTCTCTCCAACTCTGCACAGCCCCCTGCCCACCTCTGGCCCTGCCAGCGTGGCCTCAAGACCCTCTCCACCCACCAAGCAGAAGGGGTTGTGTGGATTGTTCTGTGGAATTTGAGAAAAACAACAGGTACAGGATAGATCATGGAGCCAGGACTTGAACCCGGATGGTACAGCTCCGGGGTTCAGGGATCTGGAAAGCAGCTGGAAGAGGCAGGTGAGACTGAGGACCCCAGGGCACTGGCTGCCCCTCCCACCCTGCACACCTCACCAGGGTGCCAGGTGGTGACGAGCTCCACCCAGGTGCAGGTAAAGGCTGCCGCAGCGACCCTCAGGCCAGGCACGCCAGGTCCACTTCACCTGCAGCAGGTGGCTGTCGGTCCACACAGCCCGCAGGGCCCAGTGAGGGTGACCCTGTGCCAGGGGCCCGCTGAGGACAGCCTTGGGTGTCCCAGCACTGCGTCCCAAGGCCACCCCAGGGCAGTGAGGATAGTGGCAGGGAAGGGACACGGACAAAGAGCAGCATACATGAGAAAATGGAGACAGGGTCGCACTGCGTCACCCTCGCGGCCTCCCACAGCCAGCCTGGGATGCCACAGCCTCCACAGCAATGTCCCAGATGGCCAGGACTTGGCCAGCCACTGCCAGTTTCCCTAATTTTGGTCATAGTTTTCAATTTAAGACCAATTAAAGAAAGCCAGCCTGCTCCCTGACCAGTCTCCCAAGAGGCCCTATACCCTCCCCAGGTGCCGCGCCCAGGAGGGCACAGCCAAGCCCGCCCCCTTTCCCGCAGTCTGGCATCTTCACTCCCCCACCACCTTTGAGTCTCTGCCAAACAAGCGACGGTGGCTGAGTCCCTGGCACAGCAAATTCTGAACAAACAGCCTTGCTTGCTGTCATTGGGTTGGTCTTTGCTTATTTTCCCAATAGTAAAAATACCGACAAACTTCTTCTGTCCAGTGTGGGCCTCATGAATGAAACTAACTTCTCCTGGGGCTTTTCCATGATGCAAACTCTATAATGGACATCAAACTTAATCCTCATTTACACAGGAGAAAACTCAGGCTCATAGAGGTTAAGAAACTTGCTGAGGTGACCAGGCACAGTGACTCACGCCTGTAATCCTAGCACTCTGGGAGGCCGAGGAGGAAGGATTGTTTGAGGCCAGGAGACCAGCCTGGGCAACATAGCATGACTTCACCTCTACTAAAAATGACTTAAAAAAAATCATAGCTAGGCATGATGACACATGCCTGTGGTCCTAGCTTGAGGTGGGAGAATGGCTTGAACCTCAGGAGTTTGAGGCTGCAGTGAGCTATGACCACACCGATGCACTCCAGCCTGGGCAATGCAGCAAGATCCTGTCTCCAAAACAAAAGAAATTTGCCAAGGTCACATAGCTAATAAACTATGGAGCCCGGGCTTGGACCCAGACAGTTTGATCCGAGGGTCCTCGTCTTAATGCCTTGTTACGAGACCTCCTGGCTAGCACTGGTTCCCATGATGAGTGCAAGCTGAGAGAAGTTGTCGGAGCTTGAATTTTGGCTTTATACACTTACCTACTATTTGAATTTTTTGTTTCCCAAAGAGCATGTCCAGTTGTCATTACAAACACCTCTGCCCCTGAGCTTCTGTTCCATGAACTGATGCAGCCAGGAAGGTCTGGGTTGGCCAGGATCAAAGGAAAGAGACCAGGGCTTGGGAGAACTTACATCTTTTATTCTTTTCTTTTTTTGAGAGGGAGTCTTTGCTCTTTTGGCAAACTGGAGTGCAATGGTGAGATCTCGGCTCACTGCAACCTCCGCCTCCCTGGTTCAAACAATTCTCCTGCCTCAGCCTTTTGAGTAGCTGGGATTACAGATGTGCACCACCACACCCAGCTAATTTTTGTTTTTTTAGTAAAGACGAGTTTCATTATGTTGGCCAGGATGGTCTTTATCTCTTGACCTTGTGATCCGCCTGCCTTGGCCTCCCAAAGTGCTGGGATTACCAGTGTGAGCCACCACACCTGGCCCTCCAGAAAGGTTTTTGTTTGTTTTGTATGTTATTGGGATTTTCTACAGAGACAATCATATTAGATACAGACAGAGACAGTTTTATTTCTTCCTTTTCAATCCGGGTGCCTTTGTTTTTCTTACCACATTGCACGGGTGAGTGCCTGCTGTACAATGCTGAATAAGAGTGGTGAGAATGGACACCCCTACCTTCTTCCCTGTCTTGGGGGCAAAGCATTCTGTCTCTTATCCTTACATATGATGTTAACTGTAGCCACTTTCTCTCTGCCCCTACGTTCTTTGGTAGATTAAAGATGCTCTGTCCCTACTTTGCTGAGAGATTTTATGAAGAATGAGTGTGAAATTTGATCAAATGTTTTTCCTGCATCTTTTGACACACAGAGGGTGATATTTGAAACTTGGCTGGTGGTTGCCACAAACCCGGGGGTTTCTGGGGACTGTGAGGCCCCTCCCTCCTGTCTCAGGCCACCCTGACTCCTGAAACACCCCAGATGAAGGATCAGCCGCAGGAGTGTTGGCGAGTATGGGACTGTGGTTCAGGCCCAGCCCTGGGGTGTGAGACCCTCCTGCATACAGAGCTGCAGCACCTGCAGGGGGGAGAAGCTGGCATGAGACTCAGGAGGCAGTGAGGGCTTATGGGGGTCCCTGGGTCTGTGCCCTGGGTGGTGGCACTGGGGTCACACGCATCATTGTCCTTCAGATCTCCCCACACAATCCTCATCCCTGGGAGCAGGCAGAGTGCTGGGGGCTAACCCTATGCTCTCATTCATCCATCCGCCCATTCATTCATTCATGCAACAGACATTTCCTGAGTGAATGATGTGTGGCAGGCCCTGGGTACCACACAAAGCCCAGCCTCACGGAGCCGTCATTCCTGCAGCAGAAGAGGCACCAAGCAATAAATACTCAAAGAAGTTATCAAGGGAGGGGACGGCAGAGCAGAAGGGATCAAGAGGGGCTGAGGGGCCTGAACCGTTAGGTGAAACCCCATCTCTACTAAAACACAAAAGTTAGCCGGGCATGGTGGTGCAAACCTGTAATCTCAGCTACTCAGGAAGCTGTGGCTGGGGAATCGCTGGAACCCGGGAGGCGGAGGTTGCAGTGAGCCGACATTGCACCACTGCACTCCAGCCTGGGCGACAGAGCGAGACTCCCTCTAAAAACAATAAAATAAAAACAAAAAATAAGAGGGACTGGGGGATTCCTGTAATGCAGGTGGTGAAGGGCGGTCTCTGAAAAGGTGGCGTTTGAGCAGAGACTTGAGTGAAATAAGGGGGTGAGCCATTGGGCTCACTTTACCATTTGTAGTCTGGGCTGCTCTTCCCTCCCTGCCGCTGCCTTCAGGACCAAAGTCATCCCGTCTCAGAGCTGGGACGAAGGGACCTCTGAAGGGCCATCGTGTCTCAGAGCTCCCTGAGGATGGGCTGGGGCGTCTCTTGCAGCCATCTCGGTTCCACGGCTCCCTACCCACCCACGTTCCTCCTTTCCTCCCAGTGTCCCAACTCGTGCCCTGGAATCTGCCTCCCTGGGAAGTCCAGCCTAAGTGGACACATGCAGCTTGCTCAGCTCTGCTCAGCAGAGCACCTGAAACCGCTGGAAAAAAAGTGGAAGTTGCCAAAAGGTCACGTTTGCAGAAAATCATGAAATCTGTTTGCCTTGAGCAGCTGTCATCTCTGTTCACTATAGTGTCTTCTTTAGCTTTCTAAATTTCAAAGTTGATACTTTTTTTTTTAGTTTTAGACAAAGTAATATTTTTGAAGCAACAAAAGCACAGATTAATTGAAACAGTACACACCACAAAGCGGGCGCGGGCTTGAGCAAGCAGCTCAAGAGCCCGCCAGAATAATTGTAACTGGTCATCCGCGGACCTGTATGGGGTGTGCACATACAGAGGGTGGAAGTGGGTATTAGTCTTTGAATCAGACATATCTTTCCTAAGGACTCAAGACATGCTTGTTGAATGAATGAATGAAATCACAGAAAAGGTGAGTTAGTGAATACACCAGGACCCCCTCCCAGTCATCGCAGCCCAACTCTTCTCTCCTGCCCCAGTCTGTGGTGGGCACCTCTGCAGTCCCTTTGCTCTCCCGCGCTCTGGCCAGCTCTCTAGGTTCCTGCCACACCCTGTGCTTTGCCTGTGATGTGCCCCTAACAGGTGGTGCCGCTGCCCCCGCAGATGGCTAAGCAGCCTGCAGAAAGCAGGGGAGTGACACACCTCCCCCTCTTCTCCAGGATCCTTGGCGATCCTCCCTCTCCCTGGGGAATGTTCTCTGGGGATGACGGTTCCCAGACTGGCTGTGAGTTTCAAAAGCCTTCCCTCCGAGGGTGGCGGAGAGAGTGACTCCAGAACGTGGCTGGAGCTGTCTCCTGACTGATCCATTTGTGAATCTTCCTCCTTCGGCTGCTGTCCCTGGAGAGCAATTTAAAGCCTCCCAGTGTCTTTGCCTCCCTTCGAGACAGGGATACTTGAATTCCGGTCTTGCCACCTGCCAGCAGCACTCAGGAAAGAAGAAATTAAGGGGAAGGAGGGAGGTGCTAGCTGGAGTGGGCTTCTGAATTACTGGCGGACGTGCTCCGTGTGTCCGCAGTCCCTGCGCTGTCAGGCTAAGCAGAAGTAGGCAGTGTTAGAGCCCTGGTGGCCTGCCTGGGGTGGCTGCGGATTTCTTCTTTTGTGAGGGTGATTCGGGGGCACCAGGGGGCTTTTCTCCTCTGTGGCTGTGTCAGCCCTCATCTCCCATCTCGGTGCCAGCAGCCACCCCTAATCCCGTTGCTGTCCTCCCTGTTGCCTCTGGGCCCCCATCGGTGGGGCACTTTGTTCCCCAGGACGGGAAGGATGGAGGGAGGGCGCCCAGCACCGACTCATGGGGACAAGGACAGCACATGAGGCGGCAGCTCTCAGGAACCAGTGCACCCGGGAGGGTACAGGGGCTGTGTGGGCAGAGCCCTGATGCAGGCACAATGTGCATGGCATGGGCTGGGTTTGTTGTTTCAGTGACAAGAAAGGAACACAGAGCTCGGCCTTGGAAGAACACGGCCTCGGGGACATCCTGCATTGTCACTGTGGACAAGGGCCAGTCATTTCACCTCGAGAAGCCTCACTTTCAGCGCCTGGAAATTGAAATGCAAAAAGTGGCTGTCGTGAGGCTTCCTGGAGGTAACATAGGTGAGGCTTGGCGCAGAGAGCCTGGTCCCAGAGGAGCCCCCATGAGTGACAGAAAGAGCTGTTGGGTTTGTCAGCCTGACATCAGTCACCCCAGTGGCTTAAGGGGTGGGTGGCTTTCACTCCCAACTGGAAAACTGAGGCTGGTACAGCTCCATGAAGACCTGGGGCAGGGCTCTCCCGGTCTCGACCAGGCCTGTCCCCGCTCATCCCCACACCTGGCCAGGGTTCTGGCTCCCCTTTTCCTCCTGCACCCTGCCTTCCAAGGATATGTCCATGTGTGTGTGTATTCTTTTTTCTTCCTTTTGTTTACAAATCATAGCCCCTGGCCATTTCCACTCACACTATTTCTTGGAACTCATTCCATATGAGCACATACAGGGCATCCTGATGCTTCTGTAAGCCTGAGGAATACTCCACGCGATGGATGCCTGTAATTCATTTTCCACACGTGAGGATACTTAACCATAAATGTGGCCAGCGTGGGGGAGGTTGTGAATCTGCAGCCTGGCCTCTCAGCATCCTTGCATCACACAGCTCTCCTCTGATGAATGGGCGTCTTTCTGGCCGTGTTTTGCCTGTTTCAAAACAGCTTGCTTTGCGGATCTCTTCTGCCCATTCTACCCTCCTGTATTAGGCTGTCCATCACTGTCTCATTGGTTTGTGGATGCTCTTTATGGTTCTGAGAGATGAGTTACAAATATTCTCCCAGTTTGTCATTCAGACTCAGCGCTTCTCCACTCTCTGCTAAAAATGACACCCTGTGCTTTCTCTTTGCAAAATATTCCCACAGCAATTAGCACAGTTCTTTGCACGTGGTAGATGGTCAGTAAATGCTTATCAATTAGACTAATGGTGGGAAAACTTTTACTTGTTGTGTTCCTATCTAAAGATTTTGAAATATTAGGCTACCATTTCATGTTTATTTATTTATAATTATATACTTATAATCCTGTTATAACATATTAAGTATAATTTGAAGAATGGTGACATAAAAGAACAAGATAAAAATAAATGTGAATGGAAGGTCTGATATTTCTTCCCATATCCCAGCAGATTGTCTGGTACCACCTGCTTAGAGGCGTCCGGGTTGGAGACCGTCACACGGACACATCTGGTTTCCCATGAACTTCAGCATGAACTTGATGTGAATTGGCTTGGCCTATGGGGTTTCTTGGGAAATGTTGGGCTGTCTCCCCAAAGTCTAACACCAAGCACTTCTGAGCCACTGTGGGAACCGAGACCACACCTGCCAAGAGTATAGGAAGAGGGCAGCAGTGGGGAGTGGGGATGGTAAGGTACAAGAGTTGCCAGTCTGGGGTACAGTAGCTCAGGACCCCAGCAGTATGAGGCCCATGGTAAGTGACAGGTGGTGATGGTCACAGTGACAGCCTGGCCCAGTTTGCGATCCACTCCACCACAGCAAGGAAGCTGCAGAAGACGGCCACACTGGGAGAGGTGGGTGCTAGCTTCTGAAGGTCCCCTTGAGAACTCATGTTGAAATTTAACTGCCACAGCAATGGTATTGGGAAGTGGAGCTTTAAAGAGGTGGTTGGGTCATGGGGCCCAACTTCATGAATGCATTAGTGCTGTTATCATGGGAGCAGGATCCTTATCTCAAGAGCGGGTTGTTATAAAGCAGGGCCAGCCCTTGGTGCTCCTCTCTTTCCACCAAGCTCTCCTGCCCTTCCACCTTCTGCTGTGAGACGATGCAGCATGAAGGCCCTCCCAGATGCCCACACCTTGCTCAGCATGAAGGCCTTCGCCAGATGCCCACACCTGGCTCAGCATGAAGGCCCTCGTGAGATGCCCATACCTTGCTCAGCATGAAGGCCCTCCCAGATGCCTACACCTTGCTCACCATGAAGGCCCTCGCCAGATGCCCACACCTTGCTCAGCATGAAGGCCGTCGCCAGATGCCCACACCTTACTCAGCATGAAGGACCTCGCGAGATGCCCACACCATGCTCAGCATGAAGGCCCTCGCCAGATGCCCACACTTTGCTCAGCATGAAGGCCCTCACCAGATGCCCACACCTTAGTCAGCATGAGGGCCCTCCCAGATGCCCACACCTTGCTCAGCATGAAGCCCCTCACCATATGCCCACACGTTGCTCAGCATGAAGGCCCTCACCAGATGCCCACACCTTGCTCACCAGAAAGGCCCTTGCCATATGCCCACACATTACTCAGCAAGAAGGCCCTCCCAGATGCACACACCTTGCTCAGCATGAAGGCCCTCTCAAGACGCCCACACCTTGCTAAGCATGAAGGCCATCACCAGATGCCCACACCTTGCTCAGCATGAAGGCCCTCGCCAGATGTCCACAACTTGCTCAACATGAGGGCCCTCGCCAGATGCCCACACCTTGCTCAGTGTGAAGGCCCTCCCAGATGCCCACACCTTGCTCAGAGTGAAGGCCCTCGCCAGATGCCCACACCTTGCACAGCATGAAGGCCCTCGCCAGATGCCCACACCTTGCTCACCATGAAGTGCCTCGCCAGATGCCCACACCTTGGTTAGCGCAAAGGCCCTCCCAGAAGCCCACACATTGCTCAGCATGAAGGACCTCTGCAGATGCACACATCTTGATAAGAATGAAGGCCCTCGCAGATGCCCACACCTTACTCAGCATGAAGGCCCTCACCGGATGCCCACACATTGCTCTGCATGAAGGCCGACACCAGATGTCCACAACTTGCTCAGCATGAAGGCCCTCCCAGATGCCCAACCTTGCTAAGCGTGATGGTCCTCGCCAGGTGCCCACATCTTGCTCAGCATGAAGGCCCTCGCCAGATGCCCACACCTTACTCAGCATGAAGGCCCTCGCCGGATGCCCACAACTTGCTCAACATGAAAGCCCTCGCCAGATGCCCACACCTTGCTCAGGATGAAGGCCCTCCCAGATGCCCACACCTTGCTCAGGATGAAGGCCCTGCACAGATGCCCACACATTGCTCAGCATGAAGGCCCTCCCAGGTGCCCATACCTTGCTCAGCATGAAGGCTCTGGCCAGATGCCCACACCTTGCTCAGCATGAAAGCCCTCGCCAGATGCCCACACCTTGCTCAGCATGAAGGCCCTCCGAGATGCCCACTCTTTGCTCAACATTAAGGCCATGGCCAGATACCCACACCTTGCTCAGCATAAAGGCCCTCACCAGAGGCAATCACGTTGCTCAGCATGAAGGCCCTCACCAGATGCCCACACCTTGCTCATCCTGAAGGTCCTCGCCAGATGCCCCTTGCTCAGCATGAAGGCCCTGGCCAGATGCCCACACCTTACTCATCATGAAGGCCCTCACAGATGCCCACACCTTGCTCAGCATGAAGGCTTTGCCAGATGCCCACACCTTGCTCAGCATCAAGGCCCTCACCAGATGCTCACACATTTCTCAGAATGAAGGCCCTCGCCAGATGCTCACAAAGAGCTCAGCATGGAGGCCCTCGCCAGATGCCCACACCTTGCTCAGCGTGAAGGCCCTCCCAGATGCCCACACCTTGCTCAGCATGAAGGCCCTCACCAGATGCCCACACCTTGGTCAGCATGAAGGCCCTCCGAGATGCCCACACTTTGCTCAACATGAAGGTCATTGCCAGATACCCACATCTTGCTCAGCATGAAGGCCCTCACCATAATCAATCACGTTGCTCAACATGAAGGCCCTCGCCAGATGCCCACACCTTGCTCATCATGAAGGCCCTCACCAGATGCCCACACCTTGCTTAGCATGAAGGCTTTCCCAGATGCCCACACCTTGCTCAGCATGAAGACCCTCCCAGATGCCCACACCTTGCTCAGCATGAAGGCCCTCGCCAGATGCCCACACCTTTCTCGGCATGAAGGCCTTCGCCAAATGCCCACACCTTGCTCGGCATGAAGGCCCTCGCCAGATTCCCACACCTTGTTGCTGCACTTCCCAACCTCCAGAAAGGGAGAAATGAGTTTCTGTTGTTTATAAGTCACCCAGACTCAGGTACTCTGTCATAGTAGCAGAAAACAGAGTAAGACAGTGGGCAAAGAAAAATGGTGACAGCCCTGATGTTGGGCCCTGGCAGATTCCGTCCTCCAGCCTCACAGAAGGGCTCTGGGTTCATTCTCACCCTAGCTTCAGCCACTTCCACCAGGAAGCACAGCCCACAGCAGCTGCAGGAAGTGCTGCCCATGACAGTAGCCAGCAGGGAGCCCCCATTCAGCACCAGCTGCCTCCCTGACCCAGCCACAGAAATGGCATTTGCTGCAAGACCAGGAGCAGAGAACAGAGCCCACAGCTTGGCATGGGGCCAAGGGAAGCTCACCTGCCAGACGACTGGCTGCTTGTAAGTCCTCCTACCAGCCGCCCCCCTGTGAGCAGGGCCTGTGACAACTGCTTCCAGTCCTGGGAGTCACACACTCGGTCCCACTGAAACGGTAGAAAACACGGATCTTCCACGGAGGGAGCAGGAGGGGCCGTCCAGGCCACTTCCCTCTGTGATCCGTCGCACAGAGGCAGTGCCACACCTTCTCTTTCCTTTGTCCTCACTGCCTTTTCTGTAAGTTAAATCCTTGCCAGCCCTGCCCCTCACGGATGCTTTTGGTCCTTCCAGAATTACTTGCTGTCCTTCAAGTCTGGGGTGCTCACCTCTCCTTAAATCCTACTTAGTCCTGATCCTCGCATTGCTCTTCTGCTGTGGCTCTTCCTGCTGTTTGCTGAGTGCACCTGAGCCGACTGCATGCCAGGCACTGTGCTCAGTGTCATTCCCGCCTCATTGCTCGTCTTCTTCCTACCTTGGTGGAGGGCAGCAGGTTGGTACCACAATTACTCGAGGCACAGAGAGGCCAAGTCAGTTGTCCAAGATCACACAGCCAGAAGGTGGTCCAGCCAAGATTTGAGTCCAGGTCCCCAACCTCCAGGGCTCATGCTTTGACCCACCATGCCACTTCCTCAGAGAACAGAGCTAGGCATGCATGGATGCCAATGAATGTTTGTTGAGTGAATGAGTAAATGATTTTGGTGCAGGATGTGTTCCATTTTGTCCTCCAGAAATATGCTCCATCCTTCCACACCTGAACTGTGCCCCAGGAGACAGACCTATACGAAAGGCAGCAGCGTGTCCCCTCCCCTGCATGGAAGGCATGGGAAATATCCAAGCAGCAACAGCCTGTGGGGCATGGTGGAGACTCACGCCTCAATGGCAGTGGTGGAGAGAAAGGTTCCCATCGTGTACTGTCTGGCCACATGCTCCGTGTCCTGTGCCAGCACTCGCCCCATGCTTGTGTAAAAACTGTCACTGCGGATTCAGGAATAAGCAGCATTTCTCTAGCCGATGTGAGTCCGGGGGTGATGGAGGCCCCCGGGAGGGCACTGACATGGAAACTTTGCTTGGTGTTCAGGGAGAGGGGATAGTGTCATTGTCAAGTTCAGAGACAGATGCCCAGAAGTTCTCCACCAGATGGTGAGATGTCAGCAGCGTGTAGGGAAGATGGCGGCTGGGTCCAGGAGGTCAGCGGAGGCCGTGGCCCCGGCGCAGGAGCTCAGGCGTCCAGCTGAACCGAGAGCAGGGGGGGCTCTGCGCAGGTGTGTCTGCTTCCTGCCGCCGCTGTAACAGTGGCCACCAAAGCGGTGGCTCAAAACCACACCCTCTGTTCTCTAACAATCTTGAATCCAGGAGTCCACACTCAGCCTCCCTGGGCTGACATGGAGGTGGCGTCAGGGCCTGCTTGTGCCCTCCCGAGGCTGTGGGGATAGCCAGTCCTCACCTCCGCCGCTTCTGAGCCATGCTCCTGGCTTCAGCGCTCAGTCACTGTCTCTTTGGCCAAATCTCCCTCCACCCGCCTCTTAGAAGGACACTTGTGATTACATTTAGGGACCTCTCGGATAATGCAGAATAATCTCCCTTAATCTCAAGAACCTGAACTTCATCGCATCTGCAATGTCTCTGTGGCCATAGGAGGGAATGTGCACCAGTTCCAGGGATTAGACCCAAATCTCTTAGGGGAGGCGTCCTTCTGCCAATCACAGAGGGCAACATGGAGCAGACATGAGGCTCTGCAGGCCTGGGTGGCCGGGCTGTCCCAGCTCCTTCTCACAGGGGCTGTGAGGCAGAGTGGCTAGGGTGCTTTGGTGACCCCAGGGCACTGCAGACCTGCAGACTGGCCTGAGTGCTGCTTTGGGAAGCACCTGTGGGTCCAGAGCTGCTGGCTGAAGGCGAGTGCTCTGCGGACAGACCCAGGTGAGAAGCGCAAGAAGAAAATCCCATTTCTTGATAAAGCTTCACTTTCAGAGTGAGATCAAAACAAAAATGAGAAGAGTGGTCCATTCCAACTCTGTGGGCTGGGCTGGCTGAGGACGCCATGGGGACTGTCACACAGCCTAGAGCAACAGTTGGATCTCAGAGCACCTGGGCGAGTCCTAAGCCTCCAGGGTTTGGCATCTGAATGGCATCTTCCAGAAGGCCCCGTGTCTGAGACAGCCCCACACCCCTCTCTCCCAGCCCAAGCTCTGGCTCTGAGTCATCAATGGGACTTGTTTTGTTTTTTTTTTTGAGAGGAGTCTCGCCCAGGCTGGAGTGCAGTGGCATGATCTCTGCTCACCACAACCTCCGCCTCCTGGGTTCAAGTGATTCTCCTGCCTCAGCCTCCAGAGTAGCTGAAATTACAGGCATGAGCCACCATGCCCAGCTAATTTTTTGTATTTTCAGTAGAGACAGGGTTTCACCATATTGGCCAGGCTGGTCTCGAACTCCTGACTTCATGATCCAACTGCCTCAGCCTCCCAAAGTGCTGGGATTACAGGCGTGAGCCAGCGTGCCCGGCCCCAATGGGACTATTTTTGCTTTCCCTGATGAGACCCTCCCATCTCCAGAGAGGGGCTTAGTCAAGGTCATGGTAATTTCTCCATTTGTTTGGCACCTACCATGGACCAGAAAGTCCTGAGCACTTGTGGGGAGGGCTCCTGTGGGGATCAGACCTGTGCCCTAGGCCTCTGTGGCAACTGGGGCTTGGAGGAGTCATGATGGGCAAATATCCCTGTGTTCGGTGTACCAAGGACGTGCTGGCCCCAGACTCCGCACCAAGGCAGCCAGTAAGGTGCAGGCAGGAAGAGGCAGCAAGAAAACCGCAAAAAGCTTAAAAAGCAAAGAAGAGGAAAAGGAAACGAAAGAAAATGAAGGGAAAGGAGGGGCAGAGGCACAGGGCTCGCTGCTTACCCAGCACTGAGCGCCCCTCTGGCTGGCAAGATGCGCCTCGTAGTGGTCCTTCCATTCCCCACCAATCCCTGGGAAGAAATGAGGGGTGTGGATCCATTCTTGGGCCACAACCTCAAGTGAGAAATAAATGGAGCCTATTCTGTTTGTGTTTATAATTCATCTCCATCCACGGTTTTAGCCTCTGTTCCTCTTGAGCTCACTCAGCCTGTCCTTGGGTTCGGGGACTTGTTCAATGCTGGGAGCCTGGGTTTGGGGCTCCTGCCATGCCTACCATCCCCTTTGTCCTGGGCCTTATCTAGGCAGGTGGCAGCTGGAGCCACCTTATTCCAGCCTCCTTCTGGTCCAGCTCCAGCGATTTTTAAGGTGTTCTTGAAGGCAGCCTTTGAGGAGAGAAAAGACTTCAGAAAGAGTTTTGTTTTTTAAGCTGGGTTTTAGGCCAGGCTCAGTGGCTTATGCCTATAATCCCAGCACTTTGGGAGGCCAAGGTGAGGGGATCACTTGAGCCCAGGAGTTCGAGACCAGCCTGGGCAACATGCTGCAACCCTGTCTCTGCAAAAAAAATATAAAAATTAGCCAGGTGTGGTGGCATGTACCTGTAGTTCCAGCTACTTGGAGGCTGAGGTAGGAGGATTGCTTGAGCCTGGGAGGTAGAGGCTGATGGAGCTGTGATCGCACCACTGTACTCCAGCCTGGGCAACAGAGTGAGATCCTGTCTCAAAAATAAATAAATAAATAAATAAAAGTAAAGTTGGTTTTTAATCCCTAATTCTGCCTTGAACTTTTAGCTCTACTTTTGCTTTTTAAAAAAATTTAAAAAAAAATCTTGACAAGCTTCTAAGTGTACAGTGTGGTACTATTTGTTTTTGTTTTGAGACGGAGTCTAGCTCTGTTGCCCAAGCTGGAGTGCAGTGGCATGATCTCGGTTCACTGCAACCTCCACCTCCTGGGTTCAAGCGATGCTCTTGCCTCAGCCTCCTGGGTAGCTGGGACTACAGACGTGTGCCACCATGTCCAGCTAATTTTTGTATTTTTTAATAGAGACAGGGTTTCACCATATTAGGCAGGCTGATCTTGAACTCTGACCTTATGGTCCACCCACCTCGGCCTCCCAAAGTGCTGGGATTACAGGCGTGAGCCACCGTGCCTGGCCTCCATGTGGTACTATTAGCTGTGGGCCCCATGCTGTACGGCGCATCTCAGGAACTTTATGCCTTGTGTAACTGAAACACTACACTATTGAACAGCAGCTGCCCAGTCCCCTGCCCCACTTCCTTGAACTTTTAAATGCAACTTACAAATCTTGTTCTATGAATAAATCCAGCACATTTCAATGATCATTTATAAAAAGAAATTTGATTAATGTTAGTATCATTTACCTATTTAGTTAAATTCCTTTAAACATTTTAAGCTGCAATCAACATTTATTATATTCCATTTTCTAAGTTTTTCAATTATCTGACTAACAGATCTTCCCAAGTCCTTATGTGATTTGTATCAATCAAATCCATTAAATGTACAATTACGGAGATTTTTTAATATTCAAAAACTGTTTACTAACTTAGTAAGAGGTCAACTTGCGATCACAAGTGCTGATTATTAGTGTCAGGCTGGTTGTTTGAAGGGCTCAGAAATCAATGACTCAAGAGCCCATTTAAAATTAGAATCACACGTCTGATGTGAAGACTCAAGTATGTTAAATTCTCTTAAACTTTGTGAGTTCTCAAAATGCCAAAGATGTATATTTATGAACTTAGCTCACAAATATAAATGCTGTCATTTTGATCTATTCCATCATTGCTATACTCAATTCTGAACGTCTCTGTGTTAAAACCGTTTTTCTAAACAGATGTGGGATTCCCTTCTCAAGCACATTTCTGCTCAGCTACATGGGGTTTCTGAATATTCTGCTTCATCCCCAACTGGCAGATGGTAATTCCATTCTGACAATTGCCTAGAGTTAGCGTCATACTCCACGGGCTTAAGGACGTGGTTCCCACCAAGATGGCCCCCACTTCAGATGCCAGCTGCACGTTCAGGGGTCCCCGGGCCACCTGCACTTTTGACTGGCTACAAATTCAGGAGTTCCCACAAACCCCTCAGGTTCAATAAATTGCTACGACAACTCACAGAACTCAAGGAAGTACTGTACTTACAGTAACAGTTTTATTAGAAAAAGATACAGGTCAGCGCCAGCCAGATGAAGCGATGTGAGGGCAAAGGGCAGGGAGGGTCCTGAACACGGAGCCTCCATGCCCTCTCTCCGGGGAGCCAGGGCACCTCACCTACCTGGGACATCCACATGCTCACCAGCCAGGAAGCTCCCCCAGCTTCGATGTCCAGAGCTTTTTCAGGATTTCACTGGGGTGATTCCAGTATGGGGCTATCTTAAGTAAAGCCATACTGGACGCTCATATAATGTCTTGGGGGACATGCACACTCATTCCCGCTGGGTGTGTAAAAAGCAAACTTGAGCACATTAAAATTTTCAATAAGTTTATTTGAACATTGAGCAATTTATGAATTGGGCAGCACTGGATCTAGAACCACTCAGGACTCTGCCGAGGGGCCACAGGAGGAAACTTTTGTAAGAGGTTTGCAAAAGCAAGACAAAGAAAATATTTGATTAATTGAAGTGGAAAGTCCCTAGTCAGAGGTTATTTGGCAGTTTCTCACGGGTTATGCTTCAATCTTTTGGTTTCCTAGACGGGGATCATTCGCTCTGTGTTGGGTTTCGGTTTGGGGATCATTCACTCTGCGTTGGGTTTCGGTTTGCGGATCATTCACTCTGCGTTGCATTTCGGTTTGGGGACCATTCACTCTGCGTTGCGTTTCGGTTTGAGAATCATTCAGTCTGCGTTGCGTTTCGGTTTGCGGATCATTCACGCTGCATTGGGTTTCGGTTTGGGGATCATTCACTCTGTGTTGGACTTCACTTTGTTTCTGTTGGAACCTTAGGTGTTAGCGTTGTCTCAGCCTAATACACTCCCAATTCATTATTGCAGCAGGTGTGACCCGTGGTGGATTCGCTGGGGGTGGATTCCCCAGGGGGTGAGCCTCTGTTTAGCTTTGATGACACTGCCAAACGCTTTTCCACATGTGCACTGACGACCTCCTTTCTCAAGAGAGGAAGCCCCAGGCAGAAAGGACTCAGCTTCCCAGCCTCAGTTTCCCCTCCATCTGCCTTGTGGGGAGCCCTGCTGCAGCACACAGACCACCGAGTGCTTCACGTTCTGGAGTTTGGAGCTGCCCTTGAAGTCCCTGCCGCATGCCATGGTCTTTGAGCAGTCACGGCTGGGCATCGTGGCGACCCAGAGGGGTCGGCTGAATAAGGCGAGGTCCTGGTCACCAGGAGCAGGCGGGGCAGGGAAGGGGTGGGCAAGTCAGTCATCAAAGGCTGTAGCTGCAGTCGGGGCCAGGACTGACGTATGTGCCAAGGGCTTCGCGATGCCCATCGGGACACCCAGCCGGGGTAGCAGAGACGGCGGCAATGACTCGGGTAGATCCAGGCCTGAGAGCAGACTGTGTTTCTGCTGCATCCACAGGAACCAGGCCCGTCCTGAAGTCTTCCTTGGGGAGGTGACAGCCAAGCTGGCCCTGAAAGATGGCCAGGAGCTGGCAGATGAAGGGTGGGAGGAGGGTGTCGGGCAGGAGGATCCACCCTGTAAAGCCCAGGACGGGGGACTGCCCTGGAATGGCGAGGAAGGCAGTCCTCTCCTCTCTGCACTCGGGGGCAAAGTGAGAATCAGAGCGCTGGCTCCTGAACCGCCTGGAGCAAAGCCAGGATGGTGGTGGTGGTGGGCGGGGCTTTAGCACAAAACCCAGAGTCATCGCAGGGTCTTAAGTGAAGAAGTCACTGCCCACTCGGATTCCCACCTCCTCCACGAGGAGGGCCAGGTGGAGGCGGGAGAGCTGCCCAGAGGCTGCTGGGGTGGCGGAGCCCCCGGGAGACCCAGCCCCGGGCCATCGAGGACTTCCAGGCGGGGCTGATGGGATGTGGCTGGAATGCAGAGACGGATGGCTGACTGGGCCCTGGGCGGACTTTAAATAGGAACCAGGCTGAGGGTCCTGCAGGCAGACCCAGTTCACAGCAGAGCTGAGGGGACGGTCATGCCCTGAGCCCAAGGAGCCGTGGACTTTCTGGAAGGTTCCCAGCTCTGTCCTGCCTGCTTCCTCCCTCACCTGCAGGGAGAATCTGCTGTTGCCTCTCACCTGGGACAACTCGGAGAACAGCTGGGTCTGAATCCCCAGAACCCATGCGTGGATACTTTAAATGCCACAGGGACTTTGTGGCTGGCACCGAGTTAAGGATTTGGAGGGGGAACCATCCTGAGGGGCCCAAAGGAATCACAGGGGTCCTCTGAAGGCAGAAGCCGATGTGCAGAAGGAAGCTGAGAGACAGAGAGATGTGAGGCTGCTGGCTTTGAAGATGGGGGAGGCCTCCAGCAGCCGGGACCCCCCCCCCGAGCTTCCAGAAAGAACCACTCTACTGCCACCTTCATCTTAGCCCAGTGAGACCCACTTCAGACTTCCGACCCCTCGAACTGTCACATAATAAGTTGGTGCTGCTCTTATTATGGGGAATTTGTACAGCCTCAGCCGGGCATGAGTATGTCCAGGTGACAGAAGCCGCTGTGTAAGATACAGGAGACAGCAGTGTTTCCCCACTCCCATGCATCCCGCACCACCCAACGCAGGGCACTCCTGTGACCAGATGTGTGGGGGGTGGCGGTTCTCAGGGGGCACCAGCACGGTGTCCTATAATTTAACCCAATTCTGACACCACCTGCTTGCAGTTAGCGTAGGATTTTGACAGGGTGAGGGTTCAGTCCCACAAGACTGCCCCCACTTCTGATGCCAATCACAAGCCCCAGGTGGTGAGCGGTGCCTCTGACCAATCGGCTCTAAGTCCAAGTCTCTACAACCTCCTCCTTGGGTTCAGTTAATGGTTAGGACAGCTCACAGAATCCAGGGAGACACTTACCTACAGTTATAGGTTATTGTGAAGAAGATCACAAAGGATACCAATGAATTGCAAGACTGGGGGTGGGGCACGGGGGGCAGGGTGGTGAGAGGAGCTTCCACACCCTCCCTGGGCGCCATTCTCTGGACACCACCACGTGTTTAGCAACCCAGAAGCTCTCCAAACCCAGTCCTTTCGGGTTTTAGGGAAGCTTCACTATGTAGGTGAAATTGATTCATCGTTGGCCATTGGTGATCAACTCAACCTTCAGCCCCTCCCTACTCCCTGGAGGTTGGGAGGTGGGGCTGGCTAGTCCTGCTGTGGTCTTTCTGGTGACCAGTCCCATCCTAAGGCTACCTAAGAGCCCCCAGCCACCAGTCATCTGATGAGCATACTAAAGGCACTCTTACCACACCAGAGATTCCATGGGTTTTAGGGATTATGTGCTGAGAACCAGGAGCAGAGACCAAATATAGATTTTTTTTTTTTTTGAGACGAAGTTTTGCTCTTGTTACCCAGGCTGGAGTGCAGTGGCACGATCTCTGCTCACCACAACCTCCGCCTCCCAGGTTCAAGAAATTATCTTGCCTCAGCCTCCTTGAGTAGCTGGGATTACAGGTATGCGCCACCATGCCCGGCTAATTTTGTATTTTTAGTAGAGATGGGGTTTCTCCATGTTGGGCTCTAACTCCCGACCTCAGGTGATCCACCCACCTTGGCCTCCCAAAGTGCTGGGATTATAGGGGTGAGCCATGCCCGGCTCAAATATAGATTTCTTATGGTATGGTAATATCACAAGTGTCATTCTGTACCCCAGCCCCTGCCACCTGCCCCACTCAGTTGGGCTCCCCAAGGCACCTCTTGCTCTCCACCTTCTCTTGTGGGGTCAAGTGGGGTGTGGTTTAAATGGATCATCCAGTCCTGCTGGGCAAGAGGGCTGTGTCACATTCCCACAGGCTGAATGCAAGCCCTGCATGAACACAGGCACATCCAGGAGTTCTAGCTTTTGGTTTGGTTTTTCCTGCACAAGTGCCCCTGAGGCACAGTATTCTCTCAGGGCACTGCTCCTGCCTTCACACCCAGCCCAAGGTAATCAGGGTTGCTCTAAGTCATTTAGGACAATCCAGTTACCCACTTTTCCAGTCTTCCCTACAATTAGAGGAAGCAGAATGCACCTCGGCGCTGGCCAGGGAGGCAATACAGGCGTCGGCTGGGGCCCCAGGAAACTTGCGCTCCTGGTGCAGATACTGATGGCAGAGGGGGACCTGGTGTACAGCGGCTACCTGCACCCAGGAGGTGATGGACATGGTTATTACGGCATGGATGGAAAGAGAGAAGGGGAGGGTGTGGCCCCTGGTGGCACCGTTAGGTAACTGAACCAATGCCAGAAACGCTCCGTTCCGGATTCACAGTTCCACATGAAAAAGCGACTGACCACCTGTCTAAGGCGTAGCTGCTTAGGGGTTCTTTTTCTGCTACTTGCAGCCAAACACACTCCTACTGGTTCCATGCACAGATGAACAGCCGGTCAGTGGAACAGAACCGCCTGCTCAGAAATAATGGATGTGTCATACTCAGTGGGCAAGAGCAGGAGTGTCTTTAGAAGCGGAACTGGGACTATTCACTGGCCGTCTGGGGGAGGAAAGTTGGATTCATAGCTCACTCCACACACAAAAATAGATTGCGAATGTATCAAGGTGTGGTGGGGGGAAATAACTGCAAAGACCTAGAAGAAAACACAGCTAAATAGTTGTAAATAGATGTAAGAAAGATAAAGTGCCAATCAAAAGCAGACTCTGCGTGGGAGTCGTGGGAGTTGGTGGGGGCGCAGTAGGATGTGCCACGCCCCCATCACAGTGATTTTTCTCCTACATTAATACGACCCTCCCACTATGAATTTCAATATGCTCCTAAGTCCCAAATTAATTCCTCTGAAGTTCCAGGCGTGGAAAGAGGCAAGAAGTACTTTAATTGTTTGGAACACGCTAGCACGTAAACCGCTGTTCAATTTGTTCTGCTACAGCAAGTGACTTTTTTGTGACAGAAGCTAAAAGCAAAGAGAAGCCACGAGGCATTCTGCTTCCTGCAATGTCAAAGACTTCCTATTATGAAAGCGATGACACCTATAAACATGCAGATTAAATGCCACAGACATTCTTTTAAATGCATAGCTGGGCTTGCAAGAACCTCAAAGAAGAATGCCATGGAAAAGCAGGGAGATGGAAGAGAAAGCCTGAGGAGCAATTAGGAGCAAAGGGTTTTTGCAGAATGGAACAGAGGTCTTGGTTTTAAGAGCCCCATGGGGATGGAAAACGAGGCCTGGAGCTCATGGGAAGGGAGGAGATGGAACGACAGCCTCTTCCCTGCAAATCTGGAACCCTTGAGAGCTGCGTCCTTCATGAAAGGTGGGCTAGAACAATCCCACCTGCAGCACAGAGGTTGTATGGGTGGTCAAGTCTCTGCATGGCCAGCTGGGAAGCCTGCTCAGCCATGGTTGAATACAGGAGAAGAGGGGAGGGAAGAGAGAGAGGGGAACTCGGGTCCCTGCTAATTTGCACCTACAAAACTGAGAGCACACGCCTGGGAGTGGATGGTGTGTGCTGGACAAGATTACGGGTGGAATATCAGGCCGGGGTTTGGGGGTAGTTTACTGAGGAAGGGGCACTGCCCCATAACTCAGGAGTCTTCTTGTTGACAAGGGCAGCTTGAGCTGCCCCTAATGCTCTACTGGGCTGCCATCTTGAGATTTAGCAACAACGATGGCCTGCAGTAAACAAGGAACACATGCTGGAGTCACCTTGGCAGATTTTGATCAAGAAAGTGATCAAATGGTTCAGAAGGTGCACTGGTTATAATTAAGTTATGATGGAAGACTGGAGGTCGTACTCCCTTTGTACGTTCCCAGGGAGCCCCAGAGACTCTGCTCTCGAAGCCTTTAAGACATGGGCCAGCGAAGGAAGCCCCGGCGGCTTCCGGTGTGGTCACCATCTGCAGGACAGGATGGATGACGGGAGGCTGCTATAGAACTGACCTCTCCAGTGTCCACGGAGAAGAGAGGATTCCGAAATGGCAGACACCACGCCGCACACTTAACCATCAGAGGCGAGATGATGCAATTACCAAAATGGGCAGTGCGGCTGCAAAGGTTGCCAGGAGCCTGAATGCAGGGCTCTGTGGTAACGAATAATAGGCTGAGTTCTTTCTAGAGGCAGGGTAGATGGGCAGCCGCGTGCTTATTTGATTTATGTAACCAAAAAAGGATAAGAATGTGTGAGCAGAAGGCCGAGGCCAGCCACTTCCATGGAAAAATTAGTATCTCTCCCCCAACTTCCAGATCTGCGCCATTTCTCAGACCCAGAGTCCTTGCACTGAAGGAAAGAAAGGTCCTCTCGAGGAAGGATCCTGGAAGCCCACGCGGTAGGATCCTCCCAGTCCCGCCTGTCTTCCCCTTATCAGAATAGCTTTTCTAGTAGGGAAAGGGAATGCCCAGATCTCTCAAAGACTGTTGGATACAGGTCAGAACTGACACTCGTACCAGGGAACCCAAAATACCATCGTGACCCCCCATTAGAGTGGGGTTTGCAGAAGCCACATGATGAATAAAGTCCAGGCCCAAGTCCATCTTTCAGCATGCCACTGAGTCTGGAGGATGATCTGTGGCCACTTCCTCAGTCTCTGAGTGCATGCATAGGCTGGATACCCTTACAAGATGGAAAATCAGAAGCAATACGAAGTCTGAGCATTACGACAGAGATGAGTGTCACCCTTACTGACTTAAAGGATGCGGAGAATGTGGACCCCACTATATCCCTCTTTCATTCACCAGTACGGCCTTGAAGAAGCCATCTGAGTCATAGCAGGTGATGATGGACTCTTCTAAACCTAACCGAGCGGGAGCCCCCAGTGCTGTTGTTGTGCCATATACTATTTCTTCAGCAGAACAGGTCAGCACAGCCTTGGAGTTCGGTGTAAAGCTGTTGATCTGGTGTGTGTACCCTCTCAAACCCTATCAGGAAGATGTATCAGGCTGGGCGCAGTGGCTCACGCCTGTAATCCCAGCGCTTTGGGAGGCTGAGGCAGGTGGATTGCTTCAGCTCAGGAGTTCGAGACCAGCTTGGCCAACATGGTGAAACCCCATCTCTACTAAAAATACAAAAATTAGCCAGGCCTGGTGGCGGGTGCCTGTAATCTCAGCTACTCAGGAGGCTGAGGCAGGAGAATTGTCTGAACCCAGGAGGCGGAGGTTGTAGTGAGCCAAGATCACACCATCGCACTCCAGCCTGGGTGACAAGAGTGAAACTCCATCTCAGAAAAAAAAAGATGTGTGAAAACTGATTTGCACTTACCTGGAATAGCAGCAGTACACATTCACAGGGACCTTAATCATCTGACATCCCACAGAACATCACACCAGGATGCTACATTGAAGATGTCCTGCTAATCAGACCTGGTGCACAGGAAGCAGAAAGTACCCTACATGCCCTGGAAAGGCGCCCATGCATTGCAGAGAGCGAGAGCTAAGCCCTAGAGTGGTTCAGGGCTCTTCTATCCCAACAAAGATTCAGGGGTCCATCCTGGGCAATATAGCAAGACCCCATGTCTAAACAACATTTTTTAAAGTAGCTGAGTGTGACGGTGCATGCCTGTGGTTCCAGCTACCCAGGAGACTGAGGCAGGAAGATTGCTTGAGCCCAGGAGGTCAAGACCAGCTTGAACAACATAGAGAGACCCCATCTCTACAAAAAATTTAAAAAATTAGCTGGGCATGGTAGCATGCACCTGTGATCCCAGCTACACCAGAGGCTGAGGTGGGAGGATTGCTTGAGCCTGGGAAGTGGAGGCTGCAGTGAGCTATGATCATGCCACTGTACTCCAGTCTGAGGAGCAGAGTAAGACTCAAAAAAAAAAAAAAAATCCAGTGGTGTAGGTCATTCTGAGACATCCTCTCCAAAGTAAGGGATGAGTTACGTCGTCTTGTGTCTTCCACCACTAAGGAAAAGGCACAGACCTTGGTGAGCCTCCTGGGACTTTGGAGATGATATCGTCCCATGGCACACTTGGGAATACTGCTCCCACCTCGTCATCAGATTACTTAGAGACTGCCAGTTTTTGTTAAACCTAAGAGCAAGAAATGGCTCTCTCCCTAGAAGGTTCGGGTGCCAGATCAGCAGCTTGGCCACTTGGGCCACATCGCTGCACATCCTGCGGTGCCAGAGCTGCCCGTGATGGAGAAGAGATGCTGTGGGAAGCACCTGGAAAGACTGGGTAAGGGTTCGCGGTGTGGGCATGAGAGCCAGGCAACACTGTCAGCAGCAGAGAACTGGTCACCATTGAAAAAAGCAGCTCGTAGACAGACACTTGTGCCTGGCATGGGACATCAGTGACTCCTTGGCAGAGCTGCCCATTCGAGCTGGGCATCGCCAGGCTTGCCAAGCTGAAGTGTTTGGCCGTTATAACAACAACCCACAGAGTGATGAAAATGGGACAGTCAGGAACATGCCTGAGCAGGCCCTAGTGGTATAAACAGGTTACACAAACAGGCGGCCCAGACCCCACGTCACCCATCTCTGGTGCACCGATGCCTCTCTCAGCTCACACCTCATCTGGCCAACAGAGGCTGGGAGCCTTTGGGTCTCATTCATTGGCTTGATACGTTGGAGCAAATAAAAAAAGGGTGCTGCCTCATTCCAAGCCCATCCAGCCAGCAGAGCTTCAGGCAAGCGCCTGGTTATCCACTTAGGTAAGAATGTACACAGACTCTGGGCAGTGGTAAATGATGGGGCTGGTTCCTCAGAGGCTTGGAAGGAGCCAGACTGGAAGATCAGAAAAAAAAATGGACTGGGAAAGTGATGGGAATGAGCAATTGGGAGTGAGCACATTGTCTTACGTCAATGCCACCCCCTGCCCACTGAAATGATCAACTGCAGCTGAAACACTGAATAACCAGGTAGAAAAGGTGACTAGGCCAGCAGAGCTCAGTCAGCCTCTGCCCACAGCCACCTCTGCGCTTGCACCATGAGCGTGTGTGGGGAGTCACCATGGTGGCGGGGTGGGAGGCCATAAATGGGTTCACTCCACATGTGCATGGATTCCCGCTCACAAAGGCTGATCTAGCTGCGGCTAAACACCTGTATGTTCGGCAGCAGAGACTAACATCAGGCCCTCGCTATGGTGTTGTCCCTGGAGGAGACCAGCTCACTGTGTGGCAGCAGCTTGATTGCATTTAATCCCCCTACACTGGAGGGAGCAGCGAGCCATCTGGACCAGAATTGACCTGCACTCTAGGTGTGAATTTACCTTGCCTGACTGCAGGGCTTCAGCTAGCACTCTGTCTGCGGGCTCATGGAGTGTCTAATTTGTCATTATGTGATTGCAAAGAACATGGCCTTGAACTGAGAGAATCAAATTACAGCAAAAGAGTTGTGACGACGGGCAGGACCATAGCACCCACTAGGGTCTCCATCTAAGCATCTGCCAGCCTGGTAGAATGTTTGGGGAAGACACCCTAGGGCACTGGGACACTGAGATGGAAGGTGTGATCTATACTGTGAACCAGTGGCCACTCTATGGGGTGTGTCCCTGATAGTGAGAGGACCCAAGGGGTGGACACTCTCACCGTCATCCCCAGGACTCCCTGATGAATTTGTTTCCCACGTTCATGCTCTGCTTGGACCAGAGGTGTTATTTCCCACTGGGGAAGGGGAATGCTTCCCTGAGGAAGTGCTAAGGATCCAGTTAGTAGGTGGCATTTGGTGAGGGCGGTCGTGTGCTGCCTCGTGATAGGAGCAGGAAGGAGTTTGTCTGAAGACTGAGGAATTCTCTGCAGCCCCTCCTGGTGCTTGGTATGGTAATAAGTCTGAACAGGCAACTGCAGCAACCATGGCCTCTCAGGGTGCAGTGACCAGAGCCTGAGATACCTCGGGGATGAAGTTTGTGCCACCCTACCAGGTAAGCCACCAAGACCAGCAGAGGTGCAGGCCCAGGGTGCGAGGAATCCAGAATGGTTGGTAGAGGAAAGAGACAATGAACGTCAGGTATGGTCCTGGGGCCCACTGAGGCGGCAGTGACTGCACTCATCCTGTTAATCTTCTTCTTGCATTTTTTTCCTTTTTTGAGACAGGTTCTCACTCTGTCACCAAGGCTGCTAGAGTGCAGTGCCACAATCGCAGCTCACAGCAGCCTCCAGCTACTGAGCTCAAGCGATCCTCTCACCTCAGCCTCCCAAGCAGCTGGAGCTATAGGCATGCACCACCATGTGCATGCCTAATTTTTTAAAAAATGTATTTAATAGAGACTGGGGTCTCACTGTGTTGCCCAGGCTGGTCTTGAATTCCTGGTCTCAAGTGATCCTTCTGCCTCAGGCTTCCAAAGTGCTTAGACTACAGACATGAACCACCACATCTGGCCTGTATGTCATTTCTTAAAACTTGTGACAGGCTACTACCTTGAAGAAGCATGGAGCAGAGTCAACCTTAGAGCGCGAGTGCATCTGAGTGGTTCAAGGGGTGGATGATGGCAGACATTATAGGTGCCCCACCCAAGTTTCCTCAGCCCTCACTGTTCCAGTGCATGCTGGTGGCATCCTTTTCAAGTATCTGTCTAAAGGCTCTGTCCCAGTGCACAGGGAGAAGACTGGAGATGCCTGGGAGTTAATTCCCTTGCAACATCCTTCAGCCAATGATGAAAGGAAATTGGAAGATGAATACCTTCGGCTTTCTTGCCCCTTGACTGGAATAGCCCCCATGCATGTTCTGCACTGTCTCCAGAGTTCCTCTGGTTTGCATTCCTGTGGCTCACATTGACACTTGCTTGGTAATGCATCCATGGGCTTTCTTTACTTTCCTCTTTAGACTTTTACTATATAGGGTCTACCTTCCATTTCACCAATTCTCTCTTCAACTGTGTTCAGTATGTTCTGCAGTCTATACACTGAGTCTTTAATTTCAATAATAATAATTTCAGGTCTAGGAATTCTATTAGCTTTTTTTAAAATGTGTCTAATTATGTTCAAATTCTCTTATTTCCTACTTGTGTTTTCAATTCCATCTTTTATTTCTTTAAACAGTAGAAATATAGTTTGTTTAAAATGCTACATTCATTAATTCTGATACAGGAGCCTTTGGGCTTTGTTTTAATTTGAGCTATCCTAGAAGCTGACCCTGACACAGGTATTTGTATACAACTTGATTGTTTTTGTAGTCTTAGGACGCACTAGTAAGAGAATGGAGAAATTTATACAGGAAAAAAGAAATTATGGGCAAATGAACAGGTACACATGCAATGTGGATAAATCTTATCAAACATAGACTGTATAAAATAGTAATGATACTAATTATTTTGAAAGATTAAAAAAAAAACCTAAATCTAAGGCAACTTTTTGTAGTCACTGTAATTTGCTGCCCGGATATAAGAGGAATAAGGTGGACGGAAGTGTTCAAATGTCATTGAATTGTTTTTTGTAAGCGAGTGGGTCTGTTATTGAACTATTGTTTCATTTCCAAACCAGCCTTCTATATTTGGTTTTGTGATACTGGTGATGGAACCTCAAACGTTTGTGCTTTGCCAGCCGTGTCCTTGTTAGGTTCTGCCAATAGGGGGCACTCGCGAGAGATTAACAAGCTGGGCTGGAAGAAGGCACCTGCTCCCTCCAGTCGCCTTGCTGTTCTGATGCGCAGCCTCCCGGCAGGGCTGCCTCCCCCTGGCTGCGGCAGTTCCTGCAGCTGTGAAATCCAGTTTGCAGTTTTCTCAACATTGGCAAACCAATTTCATCTTGTCCCCTCTCTATCCCACAGAGACACCAGACCAGCCGGAGTTTCTCCTCAGAAGTCTGGGTCCCAGGCCCAGGGGCCTCTCCTCCAATTACTAAGCTTTAATATTCCAGCCTCCTCCCTTTGCTCCCTCAGCCCTGGGGGTGGCAGCTGCTCCCTGTGGTTGCTAATCCCATGATAGACTAAATTTCTCTTTTTTTTACCATTTTATTTACCTAGTTAACAACTGTCTACCTAGTTAACAATTATTATATTAAATCCTCTCTGTTCAAATAACTGGAGTGGTTCCTGGCTCTTGACTGTGTGCTAACTGATGAAGCTTCAGAAATGAATAAATGTCTAAAAACTGGTAGAATACAACACTGGAAAAGTAAAAACAGTACTTCTTAAATAAAAACATTGAATGAACATGGGACAATTATTTTATAAGCTTGAAATGGGAGAAGCCCTTGCCAACTATCACACAACGTTAAGAGGCATAAAATAAATGGAAAATGGGGAAATTTAACTTTATAAATTAAAAGATTTCTGGGCTGGGTGCAGTGGCTTACACCCAGTACTTTGGGAGGCTGAGGTGGGAGATTGTTTGATCTCAGGAGTTTGAGACCAGCCTGGGCAACGTAATGAGACCCCGTCTCTACAAATAATGTTTTTCTAGTCAGCTGGGCATGGTGGTGTGCACTTGCGGTCCCAGCTATTCAGGGGACTGAGAGAGGAGGATCACCTGAGCCCAAGAAGTCAAGACTGCTGTGAGCCATGATTGCACCACAGCACTCCAGCCTGGGTGACAGAGATCACGTATTCAAACAAACAAAAACAAAAAATCAAAACACTGAAGGGAAAAGATGACTTTAAGTAAGATCAAAAAGCCAAGTCAAATTGGAGAAAATAAGTATAATTCATGTTATAATCAAAGACTAATGCGTAAAGAGCTTCTATAGATAAACAAGAGGCTAACCAACAAAAGAAAAAAATGGGCAAAGGGGATGAGTAAACTATTCATTTTAAAAATACAAATAATTTTTTTAAATAACCTTTTCATTTTGGAATAATTTTAGATTTACAGGAAAATTACAAATATAGACAGGGCACAGTAGCTCAAGCCTGTAACCCCAGCATTTTGGGAGGCCGAGGCAGGTGGATTACCTGAGGTTGGGACTTTGAGACCAACCTGACCAACACGGAGAAACCCCATCTCTACTAAAACTACAAAATTAGCCTGACGTGGTGGCGCATGCCTGTAACCCCAGCTACTCGGGAACCTGAGGCAGGAGAATCACTTGAACCTGGGAAGCAGAGGTTGCAGAGAGCCAAGATCGCACCATTGCACTCCAGCCTGGGCAACAAGAGTGAAACTCCATCTCAAAAAAAAAAAGAAAAAGAGAAATTGCACGGATAGTACAAAGATTTCCTGTACACCTTTCTTTTAGTTCCCCTAATGTTAACATCTTATGTAATAACTGTGGTGTATTTGTCAAAACTAAGGTATTAACATCAGTACATTCATTACTATTAATTAAACTATAAAGCTTTATTCATATTTTAGCAATTTTCCTCAATAATTCCTTTCTCTGTCTCAGTCTCCAATCCAGGGGGCCACTCACATGGACATGTCTCTTTGGTGTCCCCTGGTTGGTCACAGTATCTCTATCTGTCCTTGTTTATCAAAACCTTGACAGCTTTAAAGAGTAGTAGTCGGGTATTTCATAAAATGTCCCTCAATTTGGGGTTGTCTGTTTTTTTTTTCATGACTAGACAGGGGACATGAGTTTAAGGGCTCTGTTCATCACATCACAGCAAAGGGTGTGTGTGATACTGACATGAAACCACTGGTGATGTTGACCACCATCATGCGGCTCGGATGGTGTCTGCAGTTCCCTCCACAGTAAAGTCACTGTCGTTCCTTCTCGTGTTCTATTCTCAGGAAGCCAATCACTAAATCCTGCCTGCACTCAAGGTGGGGGGGAATTAAATTTCACCATCTGCTGGGAGGATGTCTACATATATTTTTGGAATTCTTCTATAAGGAAGATTTGTCCCTTCTCCTCTCATTTATTTAATCATTTATTTATATGTGTACTGATGTAATTTATATATGGGCTGATGTATTTTTATTTCTATGTGGATCAATATATATTTATATGTGGACTGATGTATATTTACTTATATGTGGACTGATGTATATTTCTTTATGTGTAGACTGATGTATATTTATTTAATATGTTGAGCTATAGTCCAGCACTGCATTATTTATTTTGCTGCTCAAGTGGTTCCAGCTAAGGCCACTGGGAGCCTTCACAGGTGGCTCCCGAGAGCCTTTGCCACTCCCCCATCGCTGTGGTTTGTTTTGTTGTGTTTTGAGCACTTCCTTGCTTCCAACTCTCCAAGACGATCCAGGCTGATATTGTACATTCCCTGCCCCAGACCTAGAATCAGCCATTTCTCTGAGGATCACTGGTTCCTTTCACTGGAGAATGGCATCTCAAAACCAAGGTCTGTATAAATTACTTTAAGACACAAAAAGATGCTCAATTTCACTTACAATAACAGAAATACCAACAAAGTTAGAATGATGCTGTCATTCACTAATAGCTCAACAAAGAACCAAGGTTTGATAAGATGCTCTGTGGAAAAGCTAGGAGGCACATAGGACCTCTCATACTACGTTGCTCTAGGTAGAAATGGCACAGCCTCAATGGAAAGCATTTGGTAACAGCTGTCAAAATTCAAATGCATGTACACTTTGATTTAGCAATCCCACTTCTACTGCTCTGCTTTCTGCCTTTGAAATAATATGTAAAAGAAAGGGTTTTTATTGCAGTGTTGTTTATAAATTTCAAAGAACTATAAACAACATAAATGTATATCATAGGGAACCTGACATTAAGATTGTGGTTCATCAAACTCAATGGAATACAATGCATTTATAAAAACAAATGAGGAAGCTCTTTACATACTGATGTCAAATGATCTGTAAGACTTTTTTTTGAGACAGAGTCTCCCTCTATTGCCAGGCTGGAGTGCAGTGCTCGCTGCAACTTCCACCTCCCAGGTTCAAGCAATTCTCCTGCTTCGGCCTCTCAAGGAGCTGGGACTACAGGTATGCACCACCAGGCCCAGCTATTTTTTGTATTTTTAGTAAAGACTGGGTTTCACAATGTTGGCCAGGATGGTCTCAATCTCCTGACCTTGCGATCCACCTGCCTCGGCCTCTGAAAGTGCTAGGACTACAGGCGTGAGCTCAGGACAAGCTAAAACACACTTCAGAGCCAAAGGTTTGTCTAGGGAAAGGAATATATGCATATTTACACACATGCACAATACATATTTGTATACTCATATATACACATTTTACTATATGAGCATAAACTACCTGGATGGACTCTCAGCTAACGAATAATATTAATTGCCTATGGGTGGCTGACTGGGTGACAGGAGTAGAAGAAATCATTTTCCTTGTAGACTTTTTATGCATTTCAAATATTGAAACTTTTGAATGTATTACCTACTCTTTCATAAAAAAAAATTAACTCTATGCCTCTAAATCATTCATGAGTCCTTTGAGAAATCATAGTGGAAATTTTAAAATACTCTGAACTGAATGGTGGTGAAAGTACTACCCACCAAAACTTGTGGGGTGCAACCAAAGCAATATTTGTAGGGAAATTCGTAGCCATAATGTTCATATTTGCAAAGAAAAGAGGCTGAAAATGGATGGACATTCCAAGCAAGGTCACTGAAAGAAAGGTGTCTCAGGTGGGTTTGTTTTTGTTTTGAGACAGGGTCTCATTCTGTTGCCCAGGCTAGAGTACAGTGCCATAAACAACTCACTGCAGCCTCAAACTCTTTTGCTCAAATTATAATCCTGCCTCAGCCTCCTGAATAGGTGAGACTACAGGTTTGTGTCACCACATCCAGCTAATTTTTAAATTTTTTGTAGACATGGGGGTCTCACTATGTTACCCAGGCTTGTCTCAAACTCCTGGCCTCAAGTGATCCTTTGTTGACTTCCCAAAGTGCTGGGATTACAGGTGTGAGCCACCACACCCAGTCAATAAGGTTTAATTCTTTCTCCTAATAATTTAAAGAGCTCAAATTGTCCTTGGAGGTCAATGGGTACAACCCGCTCATTTCCTGGTTGGAGAACTGAAGCCAGAAGAAGTCTGGAGACTTCAATTCTGTCCCCACCTTCTCCTGACCTTTGAAGGTGTCCTCCATTCCTCCTGTGCCCAGTGGCACCCAACAGCAAGTGGCTGCTCCATGGAAGGGTCTGAGATGCTGCACATTTAGGAATATGGCCGATGGGGTGATGTGCATTTCTGGCTGCGAGGAAACTGTGTATTCTGAGTACAGTGTGGGCTCAGGCTGGAATGTGAGTTTCTAGCAAATGATGGGGCAGCCCTAGAACTCTGTTTCCTGGAGGAAAAGGGGGCAGGAGCGGGCAGCAGAGGCTGATCCATTAACAAGTGCAGATGGCCAGGCGCGGTGGCTCACGCCTGTAATCCCAGCACTTTGGGAGGCCTAGGTGGGCAGATCACAAGGTCAGGAGATTGAAACCACCCTGGCCAACATAGTAAAACCCCGTCTCTACTAAAAATACAATAGCTGGGCGTGGTGGCACGCGTCTGTAATCCCAGCTACGTGGGAGACTAAGGCAGGAGAATCGTTTGAACTTGGGAGGCAGAGATTGCAGTGAGCGGAGATTGCACCACTGCACTCCACCCTGGCAGAGCGAGAATCTGTCTCAAAACAAAACAAAACAAACAAACAAAAAAGTGCAGATTGCTCTACAGGGAGCAGGACCCCGAGACCACACCCCACCTCAGCCTCTGCACTCAGCCCAGGCCCCTCCCTAGCCTGGCCACATCCGGGTCCCAGAAAGACCATGAGTAGAATCTGAAACGGCTATTCTTGCAAGACCTTCCAGGCACATAGGGCTTAATAGCATAGCCTGAGCCCTTCAGGAAACCATAGAGATAAGCCTTCTCCCCCCTTGCCACCCAGAGCACTCGGAGACAGACGCCAGAGGCTGGGCTGAGAGAAGGGACAGCTTTGTCCAGCAGAGACCAGTGCGGGTGTGCCAAGCATCAGCAGTGTTGGTGCCCATCAGATGCCAGCTGGCAGCTGCCTGGGTCTGAGCACAGGTGGGACACCCACAAATATATGGGGGCAGGATTGAGAGAACCTTGCAGGAAGCCAAGACCCCAACTGAAGATGCGGGCAAGAACCCCTGGCAGGCATTGCCAGATTATGATTGGTGCCCAGAGGCTGGCGAGGCCTGGGACAGCACCAGCTGTACAAGCAAACAATGGAAGCATACGAAGCACGTATACCAGCCCGCGAGCCCAGCTCAGTCCCCTAGCCAGCAATTCCAACCTCATGAAAACGCAGGGCAATTGAGACATGCTCAAAGAATAAAGAATAAAACGCTTGTGATTTACAGTAGAGACAAGTTCACACATAAAAGGTTACTTTAGTCCTGAATTTAAAACTTACACTTGTTCTAAAAAGTACACATTTGCAAGTATTTTCACTTTAGAATATTATAAAAACAATTTCCAGAGGACTTAAGGATTTCTATTTTGAATTACAGAAGGTAAAGTGGAAGGAGTTGCTATCTGAAAATTGAAATAAATGTCAGTTGAGTGGTGCGAACAGCAGAGACATGATTTTATGGGCAAAACAGATTTCTTAAAGTGGTATCAAAAGGCCTGAGTCGAGTAGTTACTTTGAATATTCTAATTTCAAGAAATTTGCCTCCCCTTTGCTGAAACGCTTTGCATTGTCACAGCACGCTGGCACAAAACACTTCACTACAGGCACGTTATTAAGCAAATATTTTTTTTGTTTGATGCCTATAAATCTGCCAAGCCGATTTCCAGAAACTGATGTTGCCTGGGATCAGCAGGACACCAATACTCCAGGTCAGAGAGAGGGTGGGGATGCGTCTCAGTAAGCTGTCCCTCCCAGGGAGAGCAGGTCAGCATGCACATGCACAAACAGCCAGGGAGTGTCTCAGGAGTCCTGAGAGCTCTTACAAGCGGAAACAGCGTGATGATGGCCGGGCTATCTCTGCTGCCTCATGCCCCCCTTGGAGTCCCTGCAACAAAAACAAGGGGTTCCCTTCCAGAAACGTCCTGGCCAAACCATTGCATTCGTGGTTGCAGGAAACCACTCCCAAATGCCAAACCACCTGCAGCAGAAGACAGCATGAACAAAAGCATGTCTTTAGCATGGAGGAGCTGTGAGGGGGGCGGGTCGGCTTCTCTGTTTCATCAGGAATCCTCAGACCTGGCCGGTCAGGGTGCAAACTGGTTTCTCAGTTTGGAGAACAGTTTGGTCCTATCTGGAAAAATAAAGATGCACATATCCTCCTCCCTCAGTTCCCTTCCAGACTCTGTCCCCAAGAGATGCCCCCACCCCCCAACACACATAGACACACAGTCTTCATGATTTAGTTAAGAAAAAGGGAAACATCTGAATGCCCGTCAATAAGAGAATGGATACATAAAATGTGATGTCTTGGAAGCATGGAACATTACACAGCCAGGAAGAGGCGTGAACTGAAGCTGCTGGCCTCTGCATGGATGCAGCTGAGAAACACACAGCTGCGTGAAACGGGCCCATGCCTGCTGTATCAAATAATGCTATTCCTATAAAATTAAAGAACATACAAGACTATACCATATGTTTTTTATGAGGACATTCATGTGTAGTGAAAGTCGCAATCCTGCCTGGGGCGGGCACAGCAGGGACCCCTCTTAGGGGCCTGCTGAGTCCCCCAAGCATGGAAATAAAGGAAAATCTTGAATTCCTTCAGGGGAAATTTCCCCCACCTAGCTCTAGAAGTGAATGAGCAACTTCATTGATAAACAAGATCACAACAGTAGCTTAAAGCGATGCCTGCCCAAAGTTCGCACCACCAGATGTTTGATTCCCTATAGAAACTAAAGAGAACATCCTGACCTACGGCCCTGAGTTGTTTCTCAGAAGCCCAGATCCCCACTAAATGGCAAATGCCCTCTGCTGCCATGTGGACCTTAGATGAGGGGGACCGCAGCCTGAATTCTGACTGCTGTTCTTTGTTCTAAATTTCTTCCTGAGGGCAGTAACGTTGCTTTCTGCGGACCCCAAGGTTTTAGACAAAGCTTTGCTTCTTAACCAATCACAAATCAGAAATCTTTGAATCCACCTATGATCTATAAGCCTCTGCTTCAAGATACTCCTCTTTAGGCCAAACCAATGTGGAAACTTCATGTATTGACAGGATTTTGCTGGTAATTTCTGCTTTCCTGAAATTTACCCTTTCCTTTAAAACCCTTGCGTGTCAAGGCCATCAGGGAGGTTGGGAGCTCCTGACTGGCACCCAGCAAACGAGCACTTCCTTTCTCCCACCTCAAAACCTCAGTGTGGATATTTGGCTTTGCTGTGCTGGGCTAGCAGACTCCAGTTCAAACAATGACACTAATAGGGTAGAGCAAACCCCTTGGGAAGGAAGCGGATGGGGGCCAGGGGACACATGGGGGCTTCAGGAGAAGTCGAGAGAAGTTGGAACCTCCGGTTTCTTAGGTCAGGTGACAGCACATGGATATTCCTTGTACTTATTAAGCTTGCTTTTCTTTCTTTCTTTCTTTCTTTTTGAGAAAGAGTTTCCCTCTTATTGCCCAGGCTGGAGTGCAATGGTGCGATCTTGGCTCACTGCAACCTCTGCCTCCGTGGTTCAAGCGATTCTCCTGCCTCAGCCTCCCAAGTAGCTGGGACTACAGGCATACACAGCCACGCCCAACTAATTTTGTATTTTTAGTAGAGACAGTGTTTCCCCATGTTGGTCAGGCTGGTCCCGAACTCCCAACCTCAGGTGATCCACCAGCCTCAGCCTCCCAAAGTGCTGAGATTACAGGCATGAGCCACTGTGCTTGGCCGTTTTTTGTTTTTTATTTTTTATTTGTTTTGAGGTGGACTCTTGCTCTGTCACCCAGGCTGGAGTGCAATGGTGTGATCTCGGCTCACTGCAACCTCTACCTCCCAGGTTCAAGCGATTCTCCTGCCTCAGCCTCCCAAGTAGCTGGGATTACAGGCACACGCAGCCATGCCTGGCTAATTTTTGTATTTTTAGTAGAGACGGGGTTTCGCCATGTTGGTCAGGCTGGTCCCGAACTCCTGACCTCAGGTGATCCGCCTGCCTCAGTCTCCCAGAGTGCTGGGATCACATCGTGAGCCACTGCGCCCGGCACATGCTTGCTTCTTCTTTTGCATAAATTTGTTTGTTTGTTTGTTTTTTGGCTTGAAATATTCCATTAAGAAACAACAACCAAAAGGTGAAAACGACCCAAATGTCCATCAATGGATGAATGGATAAGCACAATGAGTGAAAACGTAGCCTTGATTTGTTTTAATCAGGAAAGGTGAGACACTCAGACAAGGAAATGATCAGCATGAAGGGAAAGCTTGTCGTCACCCTCACCCTAGAAACAGGATCATGACAGGCCACCCAGGGCCACGTGGGAAAGTACCAGGGCTGTCAGGTGAGAGAGTGGCCTGTGGCCCTCATTGGGGTTTTCATGAGATAGAATGGGTGTGGTGGGATTGGTGCACTACGTTCCAGTTGGATGGTTTGAATAATTTGGGTGGACTCTGGAGTACAGGGCCAATCCCTAGTTGTCCAGGACCTAGCCCTGGGGTGACTCAGGCCAGGGGGATTATTGCCTCGGGGTGTAAATTTGTGATCAAGAGGCGGCTGGGAATGTGGGCTCTGGGTTGGTTGGTCTGGATGTCAAAGGTGTGCTTGCAGTGGAGTCATTTGCTAGTTCAGGACTAGCTAGCCCCAGGAGGGCAGACTCTCTAGGATCAAGGATCCCAATCGCAGAGCATTGAGAACACGGAAAACATGGTCAAAACAGGGGCGTATACAGATGAGAGAATATGATTCAACCTTAAAACAGAAAGAAATTCAGGCTGCAACACGGATGAGTCTTGAAGACATTATGCAAAGTGAAATAAGCCAGTCACAAAGAGACAAATCTGTATGACTCCCCACATAGGAAGCCCCCGAGTACTCAAATTCATAGAGACGGAAAGAAAAGCCTTTCCCAGTGGCTGGGACAGAGGAACAGGGAGTATTTCATGAAGAGAGCTTCGGTTTGGAAAGATGAGGGGTTCTGGAGCTGGACGGTGGTGGTGGCTGCACAGCAATGCCAATGGGCTGAACACCACTGAGTTAGATGCTTAAACATGGTAAAACGATGCATTTCATGCTATGTATATTTTACCACAAGGTTGACAGGGGGCTTTGGTGTGGCGGGGGCGGGGGATCAGAGACCCTCCCTGAGGAAGCGATGCATGAGCCAAGAGCCTCAGCATGAGTAGAAATTAACAAGTAAGGAGGAGGCCAGCGAGTTCCCAGCAGAAGGAATGGCATATGCCAAGGCCTGTGGATGGTCACATGGCTTCAGACTCCGGCCACACCTGGTGACTCCCAAAAGTGTACCTCCAGCCCCACATCCCCGCACCCCCAGGCCCCAGGCTCATACCAACAGTCCCTGACATCGCCACTGGAACATCTAATGGGCATTTCACACCCAAGGAGTCCAGTCCTTGATCCCCCGAACTCCTGCTGCCCCTTATCTTCCCATCTCAATCATGGGGGCACCATCCACCGGCTGCAGATAACCTGCTGTGAACCTCAAAGTGTCCCTTTTCTTCTCCCTGCCACTTTTACAAGACAGCCCTGAAACCAGAAGTGCCTGGGAGCCTGCATCTGGCTGGACCAGACTGCCCCATGGCTGACTGCCACAGGCCTGTGAGAACCCAGCTCCCTTGCTTTGAGGGGGGATAAGCTCTGGGACATTATTAAGCTGCAGAGTGTCCTGCGCGGCTTGTTTCTTACCTGAGACAGCACCTTTGTGTGGCTTCCTCCTGATCCTGCTTCCCCCGTGCAGGTTACTCTACCCCTTGCATGAGCTGCGTGAGACAGAATGCTCACACTGTGAATTAAGCAAAGCAACTTTATTACTTGCAGACCAGCATCAGGAGACAGCAGGAGCCTAGGGTCCCTGCCCCACACAAGGCTCAGGCAAGCTGGCCAGGGTGGATGGAGTCCCTCTGCACATGCTCCACGCAGCACCACAGCTGAGGGACGCCGAAGGATGCTCCACTCTAGGTTTTATACCCAGGGGAAGTCAACTCACTGAGCTCAAGTGTTGCAGGATGTCTTGTTCTAGGAGGGACGGGATAGAGCCTGCACTCTCTGGCCAGTTCCTCCTTATCTCAGGACATTGCACTGCTAGCACAACCAACAGTTATTCTGAAAATGACAGGCAAGAAAGTGGGGAAAAGCTGGGCGGACAAGGCCATCTGGGATTGTCCTGCATGGTCACTGTCCTCATTTCTGCTGAGAACACTTCTTTAATCAATCCTAGGCTGGGCGTGGTGGCTCATGCCTGTAATCCCAGCACTTTGGGAGGCTGAGGCGTGTAGATCACGAGGTCAGTAGATCGAGACCATCCTGGCCAGTATGGTGAAACCCTGTCTCTACTAAAGTACAAGAATTAGCTGGGCGTGGTGGTGCATGCCTGTATTCCCAGTTACTCGGGAGGCTGAGGCAGGAGAATAGCTTAAATCAGAGAGTTGGAGGTTGCAGTGAGCTGAGATCGCGCCACTGCACTCCAGCCTGGCAACAGAGCAAGAATCTGTCTCAAAAATAAATAAATGAATAAATAAATCCTTCACACGTGAGTCCCATCTCCTGGTTTGCCTCTGTGACAACCCAATCTAGAAACCCCCCATCTGGTCCGTTACCAACTCCTGTGCTCCATCTCGGAGATGTTTCTTGAATCTGTCCACTTCTTCCCATCTCCATGGCCAGCGCCTGATGCAGAGAACTATCAGCGAACAACTGCCATGACCTCCTCGAGAGTCTCCCTGACATCCCTCTTCCTCCTCCATGTTCCCCACCGAATCACACCACTCCCTGAAAGAAACCACTGCTCTCACTGCCGGTCTGCCAGGACGGTCTGCCCAGGTTCCTCTGAGACCCCTCTGCCGTGGCAGCACCTGGCCTGTCATGGTCATTGCAGCATCCCCTGGCAAAGTGCCTAGCAAGGATGACTTCGGTCCAAATGACCCGTGAAGAAGTGCCCTTGAATTCCCTCTAAAGCTAAGAAGGCCAGCGCCTGCACAGAGGGGCCAGTGCAGGGTGGCCCAGCCAGCAGGCTAGCTTCTTTGGAGCACATGACCACCTGGCCAATATTTGGTTGAAAGAGGAGGGTGATGTGATGGTTAAGTTTATGAGTCAACTTGACTGGGCCACAGGATGCCCAGATAGCTGGCTAAGCATCACTTCCGGGTATTACATAAAGGTGTTTCCAGAAGAGATGAGCATTTGAATGGGTGGGCTGAGGAAAGCAGACGGCATCCCCAATGTGGGTGGGCATCATCCAACCTGTGAAGACGCTCATGAGAACAAAAAGGCAAAGGAAGTTTGAATTTCCTCTCTGCATGACTGCCTGAGCTGGAACATCAATCTTCTGCCTTTGGTGCTCCTGGCTCTCAGACCTTCAAACTCAGAGTGGAATCTGCACCATTGACCATCCAGCTCTCAGGCCTTAGAACTACACCACCAGCTCTCCCACGTCTCCAGCTCACCAGGGTCTCCAGCTCCTGGGTCTTCAGCTTTCCTGGGTCTCTAGCTCTCCCGGGTCTCCAGCTTTCCTGGGTCTCCAGTTTGCAAACAACAGACTGTGGGATCTCTCAGCCTCCATAATCACATGAGCCAATACCTTCTAATACATCTCTCAGCTAGATGATAGCTAGATAGAGATACAGATATAGATCATACTTATAGATATTATGATAGTTAATTTTTGGTGTCAACCTGACAAAATTATGAAATATGAAACAGCTGGTGAAGCATGATTTCTGGTTGTGTCTGGGGGTGTTTCTGGAAGAGACTGGCATTTGAATCAGCTCAGTAAGGGACATTCACCCTTACCCAGTGTGCAGGGAGCACCATCCACTTGGCTGAGGGCCAGGACAGAAGAAAAGGCTTGGGAAGGTCTAATTTGCTCTCTCTCTTTCTCCTGGAGCTGAAACACTCTTCTCCCGCCCCTGGACATCACAACTCCAGGTTCTCTGATCTTTGAACTCTGAGGCTTGCACCAGCAGATCCCCGTTTCTCAGACCTCCGGCTCCTACTGAGAGTTACCTCATTGGCCCCTGGTTCTCAGACCTTTGTGCCTGAACTGAGCCACACTGCCAGCTTCCCTGCTTCTATTTGCAGACAGCATATTGCGGGGCCTCTCAACCTCTAATTCTCTGAGCCAGTTCCCCTAATAATGCTCCTCTTATCTATCTGTCTGTCTATCTATTATCTATCATCTATCATCTATCTATCTATTATCTATCTATCATCTATCTATCTATCTTTATCCATCTATGTATGTATGTATACATCTATCATCTATCTATCTATAGCCCATTGGTTCTGTTTCTCTGGAAAACCCTGACTAATATAGACATAGACATAGACATAGACATAGACATAGACATAGACATAGACATAGACATAGACACAGATACAGACAGACACAGACACAGACACAGATATAGACACAGACACAGATATAGACACAGACACAGACAGAAACAGACACAGATACAGACACAGACACAGACACAGACAGACCAGACACAGATATAGACACAGACACAGACAGACACAGACACAGATACAGACACAGACACAGACAGACACAGAAACAGATACAGACACAGATACAGATATAGATACAGACACAGACACAGATATAGGCACAGACACAGACACAGACACAGACACAGATATAGACACAGACACAGACACAGATATAGACACAGACACAGATATAGACACAGACACAGATATAGACACAGATACAGATATAGACACAGACACAGACACAGATATATACACAGACACAGATATAGACACAGACACAGGTATAGACACAGACACAGACAGACACAGACACAGATATAGACACAGACACAGACACAGATATAGACACAGACACAGATATAGACACAGACACAGACACAGATATAAACACAGACACAGACACAGATATAGACACAGACACAGACACAGATATGGACACAGACACAGATATAGACACAGACAGACATAGACACAGACAGACACAGACACAGGCACAGACACAGGTATAGACACAGACACAGAGATAGACACAGACACAGACAGACACAGACACAGATATAGACACACACACACACACACACACACAGATATAGACACAGACACAGATATAGACACAGACACAGACACAGAAACAGACACAGACAGACACAAAGACAGGAACACACAGATAGATACAGACACAGACACAGATATAGACACAGACATAGACGCAGAGGTAGATATAAATACACACACAGACACAGAGGCAGATACAGATAGAGATGTAGATGGAAATGCAGACGCAGACGCAGAAGCAGTTACAGACATAGACCACATGGAAGAGAGTCAAGAAAAATGTCCCATCGTTTGTTGGCCAGTATTGATCTCTAGGCAGAGAAATTAGAATGTTGTTTGATATATTTGGTTTTTAGTTATTTATTCAACTAAAATGTAGTGATCACCAAAACATGCCTGGCTCTGTGGTGTTCACTGCAATGAAGATTATGGGCTCTGGTGTCAGATGACCTGGGTTCAAATCCTGGCACTGACATTTACTTGCTGTGTGATCTCAGGCAAGTTGCTTAGTCTCTCTGTGCCTAGGGTTCCTCATTTGTAAAATGGATTTATTAAAATCTTCTCCCAGGATTGTTGTAAAAACATAAAGTACTTGAAACAATGCTTGGCACAGAGTAAGCGCTCAGCAAATATCAGCCAGGCTTCCTTAATGTAATTCATAAAGCAAAAATGTGCTGAGCACCTACTATGTGACAGGCACTGTTCCAGGTGCTTGGGATGTGCCTGTGAAGAAAATGGTAACAATCTCTATGCCTGTGGAGCTGACAGAGACACAGACACAGAAATAGACAGAGTCTAGCAGGAGGAGACAGGAAAAGACAGCAACTATAACCCGGAAGTAAATTACCTAGCTTCCCAGAAGGTCAGAAATGCTATAGGAACAAGACTCAGAGGAGCAGCCCGGGGGATCAGGAGTGGTCGGAAGTGCAATTACAAGCAGGGCAGTCAAGGTCGGCGTCATCAAGAAGGTGGTGTATGAGCAAAGACTCAGTGGTGAGGGAGTCAGCCATGTGGACATCTGGGAAAATGCGTTCCAGCAGAGGGAAGAGCCAGTGCAAAGGTTGCAAGGTGGGAGGTGTGGCCGATGAACAAGAAGAAGACAGGTGGGAGGTGAGAGAGTCATGAGGAGTAGGAGGAGAAGGGGTTAGTTAGCACTCCACACTCCAGTGCGCTGGGCAGATGGCAACAAGGAAACAAAGATGGAATCAACTTTTTTCCTTTTTATATGTTTTCCAAATTTTCTTTAATAGGCATTTTTAGGCTGGGCAAGGTGGCACAATCCTCTGATCCCAGTACTTTCCGAGGCTGAAGTGAGGCGATTGCTTGAGGTCAGGAGTTCAAGACCAGCCTGGGCAACATAGGGAGACTCCTGTCTCTACAAAATATTTTTTAAATGAGCCAGTTGTAGTGGAGCATGGCTGTGGTCCCAGCTACTTGGGAGGCTGAGGTGGGAGGATGGCTTGAGCCTGGGAGTTCAAGGCTGCAGTGAACCAAGACTGAGCCACTGCACTCCAGCCTGGGTGACAGAGTGAGACCCTGTTTCAAAAAAAATTATATTTATATATATATAATTTTATAGTAAGTGTTTATATAGAATAACTAATTTTACATATAGGAAATAGTATATATACAATTTTTTTGAACAGCCTCAGGAATGAGTGTAGCTGGGACGCACCCGACCCAAAGCCCAGAAGAGTGGAAACTCCTCGTGGCTTCGCACCCAACCATCCCTTCTTTATGGCGTCCTTCTGGTTTATTCTTCCACACATAGCACCCGCTCTTTCCTGTGATTTTTGGGACATGTGTAATAGTTTATGTCCTTGTCTCTCCCTCACACACCCAGGCTGCACAGTCTGGGAGGGCAGGACCCCGTCCTCTGCCCCCCACACTGTAGTCCATGCCAGGCCTTTGCTATGGGTGTGTTTTATGGCCAGATAATCAAAGCGCATCTTCTCTCACTCGGGAAAGGTAAGGAAGCGACACTTCCACCTTTAAAGGGACCTTTCTCAGCCTTTCTCCACTTCAAATTCTTCTTCAGTGAGCTCGGGGGACTCCTGGCCATAGACAGGGCCAAGATTCCCCTGTTCCAAGAGCTACTAAAGCCCAGGAACAGGATCCTGTTTGAAGAAAAAGCCAATGAGGACTGTTCTCTCCAAGGCTGGGGCCCACAGAGGTGGCGAGGCCAGCAGGCAGGCAGAGGAACGAGTGCCCACTCACAGCGCCGGCCCCAACCATATCCTAAACCAGGAGCTCTCAACAGGGCGGAACGCGGAATAGGTTTGGAGACTTACAGAGGCATTTTGTGTCACCGTGCCTGGGTGAGGACACTGTTGGCTTCTGCAAAAACTAGGGTAGGGACTTAAAATGTTTCACAGTGGGAAAGATGGTCCCACACCACTAAGAATCATCCGTATCCCACATGACTTCTGAATGTCCAGTGGACTGTATTTAAAATCATTTTAAATCATTTTAAAGTGACTGTGACTCCAAAATGCCAAAGAAGTCTCGCAGGGCGCGGTGGCTCACGCCTGTAATCACAGCACTTTGGTCGGCCGAGGCAGGTGGATCACCTGAAGTCAGGAGTTCAAGACCATCCTTGCCAAAATGGTGAAACTCCACCTGTACTAAAAATACAAAATTAGCCAGATGTGGTGGCACATGTCTGTAATCTCAACTACTTGGGAGGCTGAGGCCATGAGAATCACTTGAACCCAGGCGATTGAACAGAGGTTGCAGTGAGCCAAGATCGCACCATTGCACTCCAGCCTGGGCAACAAAAGTGAAACACTCTGCCTCAAAAAAAAAAAGAAGTCTTGTAATTTCAGAATTAAATTTTATTATAAGACCTTGTTTATAATCTTTCAGCACCTAAAAACTAATATTAATACATAATATATTATATTTTATATTATATATATATTTTAACTGAACACTGAAGTTTTCAATTGTCATGTGAAATGAGACTGTACGTTGTTTTGTTCTGATTTTTACCAAGACTTAGTTACCCATTCGGAAGACCATGTCTCCCAGTGGAGTTGTGCTTGGGCATTTATCTAATACAATACAGATTATTTTATTTAAATTATCTTTATTTTATTTCTTCTTTATTACTGTTAGGGAATTATATTGAGGTCAAAAAATATGTCTCTGAATTCCATTTCAGGACAGTAAAGAAGGAGCTACATAATCTTTGTGACGGAATGGGATTGTGAGCTGAGGGGTTGAGGACGGTTGCTGGAGGCTGCGTGCAAGGACTGCACAGATCCCAGTGGGATTTTCCACCTGGTCCTGATGGCTTATCCTCATGCCTTCGCTCTGGCTCTCCTCGCCTTCCCAGGCGGAATCTTTACCCCAGCTCCCCTCCCATCGGTGCACACCTTTGTCACCAATATGGTGGCCAAGTTGACTGCCTTTCCTCTTTTCCTGTCTCCTTGCTTCTAAAGTCTAGTTTCTTATACATAGGCCCAGGAGTACACAGAGTGAAAATTATGCAATTTCACTTTCAAAATGAGGATTCCAAGGTAGCTCTTGGGCAGTGACCAGGGTATGGCTCCCTGATAGCATGACTCAGTTTCCCCCATTCATGTGGTCTAGGCAAGGGTCACGGTGGGGCAGGGGCTGATGTGGTGTTTCTCGTAATTTCATCATCATGGCAGGGGCAGTGGCTTCTCTGTGAGGCAGCCAAAGCTGCAATTACTTCCTCCTGCTCTTCGTTTATCCTACTTGGTATTTGCAGACGTCTTGAATCTGTGAGTATTAACTTATCTGTAAGTATGAACATTAGTTCTTCCTCAAATCCGGAGAAATCTCAGCTGTAATCTTCCCAAATGCCTCTGCACCATTTCCTCCAGCCACTCCTCTGAGACTGTAATGAAACAGAGTAGATCTTTTCATCTCTCTTCTTAGAGACAAGAGACAGGGAAGTTTTGCTTCTTCATGCTTTATTTCATCAGGTTTATTCTGACCTATATTCCAGTTCACTAATTCTCTCTATAACTATGTATAATAAACTGATCATTGAATTCCTACTTTAGGAATTAGGAATTCAGTGGAATTCCTAATCTTAGTTATTTTTTAGTTCTAGAATTTCTGTTTGGCTTTTTGTCAAACCTGCTATGTCAGGTTTTGCTTCTGCTGCTGCTTGTTTATTTTTGGCCAAAAAAATCAAGCATATCATGTATTTCCTTGAACATAGTAAACATAATTATTTCATAGTCTAAAGTTTTTATAGTACATTGAATATGGTGTCCTTCTGTCACTGTTTCGCTGGTTCTTGCTCTAAGTGTCGTGTCTACACAAGCGTCTGATTATTTTTGAATGTGTAGTTGATATCATATTTTATTTCATCTTATGACAGAGTCTTACTCTGTCTCCCAGGCTAGAGCTCAGTGCACTATCTCTGCTCACTGCAACCCCCACCTCCCAGGTTCAAGCCATTCTCCTGCCTCAGTCTCCTGAGTAGCTGGGATTACAGGCGGCCACCACCACGCCTGGCTAATTTTTATATTTTTAGTAGAGACAGGGTTTCGCTGAGTTGTCCATGCTGGTCTCAAACTCCTGGCCTCAAGTGATCCACCCATTTCTGCCTCCCAAAGTGTTGAGATTACAGGTGTGAACCATCACACCTGGCCTGATATCTATTCTATTTTATTTATTTTTATTTTTTTAAATTTTATTTTACTTCTAAATTTAAAAATTAACAAATTTTAGCAGCAAGTGCTGATGTAGAAGCTGCAGCAAGTTATCCAGCTCTAGCTAAGATGAAGGTGGCTACACTGAACAATAGACTTTTTTTTTTAAAGAAAGAAAAAGAAGGATAAAAGAGAAAAAAAACAGGAAGAATAAAAGAGAGAAAGAAAGAGATAGGGGGAGAGAGAACAAGAATCTTGCTCTATTGCTCAGGCTAGAATATAATCTAAATATAGGTATTAAAGATCTCTTTTATGCCAATAATTCTACTTAACAATAGAGACAGGAAGGAATAAGGGAAGAAAATAACAAACAAACAGCCAACCAATATTTCATTTAAATCTGTGGAATGCTACGCAATTACTGAAAAGTGATTTGGTTCCAATTATGTGGTCACTTTTAGAATAGGTGTGTTATGATACTGAGAAAAATATACGTTTTGTGGATATGGGGTGGTGAGTTCTGTAAATATTTATTAATTTTACTTGTTCCAGGTCTGAGTTCAAGTCATGGATGTCCTTATTAATTTTCTGTCTCATTGATCTGTCTAATATTGACAATGTAGTGTTAAAGTCTCCCGCTATTGTTGTGCAGGAATCTAAGTCTCTTTGTAAGTCGTTAAGAACTTGGCTTATATATCCGGGTGCTCCTGTATTGGGTGCGTATATATTTAGGATCGTTAGCTCTTCTTGTTACTTTGATCCTTTTACCATTGTATAATGCCCTTCTTCGTTTATTTTAGTCTTTGTTGCTAATATAATCTATTTTATCAGGGACGAAAGTTACAACTCCTGTTATTTTTTTTTCTCTCCATTAGGTTGGTGAATCTTCCTCCATCCCTTTATTTTGAGTCTTTGTGTGTCCTTGCATATAAGATAGGTCTGGATACAGCATACTAATGGGTTTTTTATTTTTTATTCAGTTTGTCTAACTGTATATTTTGATTGGGGCATTTAATCCATTTAAATTTAGGATTAATATTGATATATATGAGTTTAATACTGTCATTTGATGCTAGCTGGCTGTTTTGCCCGTTAGTTGATGTAGATTCTTCATTATGGTGGTACTCTTTACCTTTTGGTAAGTTTTTGGAATAACTGATACTGGTTGTTCCTTTCTGTGTGTGGTGCTTCTTTCAGAAGTTGTAAAGCAGGCCTGGTGGTGATGAAATCTCTGAGTTTTTCCTTGTTCACAAAAACTTTTATTTTTCCTTCACTTGTGAGACTTAGTTTGGCTGGAAATAAAATTCTGGGTTGAAAGTTCTTTTCTTTAAGGATGTTGAATATTATCCCCCACTCTCTTCTGGCTTGTAGGGTTTCTACTGAGAGATCTGCTGTGAGTCTGATAGGCTTCCCTTTATGGGTAACCTGACCTTTCTTTCTGG